>JBCAUG010432007.1:0-15962 GCA_038406175.1 Haplosyllis leylae
AGTGCCCGCTGGTCGGCTGGGGCATACTATATATACAAGGTCATGCATCGGCCTTGACCTTGGTCGGGAGGGACTCCAACAAAGATGTACACATATATGTTTGGTAAACTACAACATTAGTATTTACTTGCCATGCCCCACAGGTAGTCCTCAAACAACAACTTGCATCACCTCACACGGTCATGAAAGTTAGCGGATTTTCTTTTGTTTTTGGCAAGGGGGGGGAGGGTCAACAATGTCCCAATTAAGAGTACTTGTATTTTCGCCTGTTCCAGTCAACAATTGTCGTTCACTACAGCCTTTTCTTGCCACTAACATACGTGATGAACAAAATGTATTCCCCATATCAGTTCGGCTATTCAATGTTAAACCAAAAGTCACAGAAAATTACAGAGATAATGACCTTGTAATGATCTACCTGGTGACCCTGAAGGTCAAAGGTCGCATCAGAATCTCTGTTGGTATAGCTGTATCTCTCTCTGCCAATTACATAGGTTCCTTTAAAAGCGATGAGAAGTTACTTTACAATATGAAAGATATAGCAATTGCATTTTGTCTTGTATTGAATTTCAATACTGACGCAACCACTGCCTGTCCTACAGTGATATGATGTCAATACATAAAGGTAAATGGTAGACAGAACAAGTCACATCCTCAGGCTAAAAAATATTCCATGAAACAAAAAAAAACATAGAGAGTAGAATTATCAAACATGACGGCCGCTGGGCATAACGAAGTTATACCGATACATGTCTGACAGTCATTTTGTTGTCGCCGATCACGTACGTAGTATGAGGGAAGGTAATGTTTTCACAACTGTCTGTCTTTCTGTCTTATCCCATGATGCACCAGGACAGGCAGGAACGAGGTCCCCTCCTTTCAGGCAAAAGACCAGGAGGGAAGGAGCCTCCTTAGGAAGGACTAGTCAGGAAGGAGGTTCCATCACGCTTCACTAACCTCCCTTGGACAAGGGCCGTAGTCATACTCCTCAAAATGATAAGGTGCGACTGTCTTGTTGGTAACACTTTTACCACATTAGTGATAAGTCGAAACTTTTCACATTCGTTCAGTCGGTCCACATATCTCCAAGAATTGAAAACTTTATTCAAACGTAGCGATGCCGACATCGTGAAGAACATTTAAAATTGCTCATCAGGTTGTCCGCACCCTAATTCAGGTGTTCACACACAAGATGACTAAGACTGACAACATCACAGCAATAATGTCAGTCTCTCCATATGGATGCACCTTAATGACGTTGCTGTTTGCAATACCCAGTGAACGAACCTTCTGAGAGTGCATTCTTAATGCTATGTACGCTAATGACGACAATGACATGTCATCTCCGCCTCTATCGTAATACTGCCATATTGATTAAACACACTCATACTGTGATCAGTGGCATTTGTTTTTGGCAAAGTTGAACTTGGGAACTTCAGAAATGTACATGAAGAAACGTATCATTCTGAATGTTCGCTAAAATATGTTATGCACTGTGTCAATCGCAATGCAAGTTTCGGTAAGAACACAACTTAATATCAATTAGTCAGTCCAAGTAAATTACTTCTCTGGTAAATTTTTCGAGCGCAGTTAGATATGTAATCTTTTGAAAAGGAAATTTTTAATCAGAATGCCCACCTGAGATGGACATCACAAACGTTTCAATGCATATTCATTCGTATCAGATGTCACTTTTCATTTCTGTATGCAAACAATCATTGTGAACTGAAAGGTGGGGAACCCAAGCATTGCGCTACATACACTATTCACCAAAGTAAATGCCACATTATTAGTGAAATAATTACTAAACTAAATGTATCCAAATGAACGGAATACACCATCAAAACATTCTGCATACCAAACCAAAAATTATTCCACAGCAAACTTTCAACGATTCAAATGGGTATTGAAATAACGTTGAGTTTTTATTTTCATGCTCAAAAATAAGTTTCTTTTTCGGATTAATTTGATGCAATGGTCAGGAGTCCGTTAAATACACTGGGAAATAGAGATTAAGAACAATGTGATAATGTGCTAATTAATGTTGTGTTTTGTATGTACGAAAAACATCACTGAAACGAATAGCTCATCGAACAATTCTGCAATAATTCCCATAAATAACGACATAATGCAACATATGGTACAGATGTTCATATTCACATACTAAACTCACTTTACTAAAAGTTCTTTACAATGTCATAAGTACGCTGCAATTTCACATTCTTGTGCATAAAAGCCAAACATATTATATATAAAATTTAAATAAATGAGATCGATTCTGTTTCACATTTCAAGGCACAGAGAAAGTTCAAGCAAGATTTAAAAAAATTGTAGTTTTTGACACATTGAAAAGTTTATTCCCTTATTCCTTTCTTCACGGGACTGTAACCAAATCGACAGACCAGATAGGCAGGCAGTGAAAAGAACCAGATTTCAATCATCTGGCTGATAAAGAGTTAATCCTGCTGCTTTATATGGATTCTGGAGAAAAAGCTGGAGAACAGAGAATCGAACAGCACCCTCTCCACCACATGTTTAAATGATAGACCTCACACGCCTCACCACAGGCAATTTACTATAGCTTATTGATGTCTGCATTGGTCAATTCCACAGGCACCAGGACACTGAGTCAATATGATAAATATCTGCTTCCATTTCACCACACAACAGAACACGACCACAATTTAATCCTTCCATTCTATTAATTTTGTACATAGCCTTTCTTTCAATCATCTATCCTCATACAAATAAACAGCAGATGATCTGTACTGCTTGCAAATAATTCGACTGAAGAAATGCAAGAACTCTTTTCTGCAACTAGACTATCATTACATAATTTCATATGGATATTCTGTAATTACCACGACGATTCCGCTGTAAATTTATTCGTGAGAGTCATCTTCGGGTTCTGCACCTGTTTACCGATGTTTTAACAGACCCACTAAGAAGCATATACAAACTGTATCATACTTGCCACGAAGCAAAGAGTTCTGCCTTGTTTGAAGCCATAGCTAAAGAACCATTGCTTCTTAATCTGGTTGCTACGTTAAAATAAAACGGTGGCTTTATTTTTCACCCAATTCGATGTGTCCCGTTTTCACTTAACAACTTTATATTTGCAATAATTATATTATCATACAAATCGTCATAAAAGGGCATTAATTTTTTAAACTCAAAAGTACAGGAGCAAAAAACGTTTGTCACATTTAACATAACATAATTTTGTTGATTTATATCTTATTAAAGCACAATGCACGTAACTATGCATATTTCCAGGTTCAAGTCAACAATGCAAAGTACTAAAATCAATCATTAATATGGAACAAACAATGTATCACGTCAAATGCAAGCTGTCGACTACAATTTTACAACCTTTTACGGTCTGCCATCATATCCAATTTAATTCCTAGGATATATGTTGATATACATCTGTGTAAAAAGAGTATCCATATTTCATCCCGCTATCACTTTTCAGCAGAAAGTGTTGTCTGCTTCAAATAAATAATAACCATGGTTTTATCTGCTCTGGACTGAAAATTTAAACCCTTGGTGCACTACGTCCAGGCTAGTGAAACTTGTAACAGGTTGAAGATAACTTATCTCTTTAATTTGTAACGAATTAATAATGCAAACGTTCTCAAGATTTAATCTTCCGTTATTCAATGTCTTTGACATGACGCTGCCATATCTTATTTCACACTTCGTTAACCGTGAAAACCAAAATCCACTTAATGGCTGTTATTCAAAGATTAATACGCAACAGAAGCTAATTTAAATCAGCTTGCTAAATATTAATTTCTCTATTAAGGGCTGGCCATTTTTGTACAAATCTATGCCAAATCTCTTTTGCAAAATCATACTCCTGAGGACATGAAGACTCCACACCAATATCTCGAGAGGCCACTGTCTGGGGGACTGTTTGATGGCTTTTGGACAGCCCAGACATGACTATTTGGCTACATTCAGTTCAATATTGTCAGGTTTCTGATGCACCAGAACAAGCAGCATGAGTTTACAAAAAGCGTTGCAACGGGTAGAGCTGCCTCATTCAGTCATGTACATCATGATTAAGTCTCTCAAGGAAACGGGACTCAGTTATTCCATTCATTTTGTGTTAATGATTAAAGTTTCTTTCCTTATGATGAGGTAAAATAATGTAATTATTTTTGAAGACCTTTTTTCTACCAAATCGAGTTTTTTTCAATGCAGGTTAACGGCAATATAAGATTTCCTTTGAATTTCACTTGGATACTTCCATTTATTGGCTTACCGCTGAAAATAACATTAAGCTGGTAAAATGAAACTTGTTTACAGAGAAAACAGTATTGCACTTGAGTCCTTCTCAATTATCTGTAATGTAGCAAAGTAACATGTCTGGCGTAACCATCATGATCTAATTATAGCTCATGGAACAATTACTTGTGGTTTTTTTTTTATGCCCACAATTCAGATCACAGCATTCCAGACTCTCAGATGGCTGTCTGGCTTTGCCTGACTTTATTAGCAATATTATCACAAACACTTTTGCATCTAATATTGTAATTACAGTAACCATTCAATATGTTAGAATGTATCTGCATGGTATCGGTTAGAACACTAACAACGTGAATGCAGATACCAGAGGACTAGGGTTCACGATGTCCCGATGCCCTCGCATTAACACAAAATTAAGTTGGCAATGAGAAGTTCTCAAGATTTTCGGGCATAAAAAATATCTCACTTTCCCTTTCAGATCTGTGTATTAGTGTATTGCAATTTCTGCAGATGATTTCGTCTTTCGTGTTAAGTCTGGATTTTACTGTTCCCTTGATATCCGACGTCAACTTTTATTACTGCCAATACGCAGAAATTCGAGGAAGTTTGAACGTAAAGAAAATGAAGATGACACAGAACTTATCTGAAAGGACTAAAATAACCTTTCCAAAAGACTAATGCAAGGGAATACATTCACGGTGATCTTCATTGTGTCAAAGCTACTGAAACCCTGAACATCAGAGAAGATACATAACATCATAACATTGCACAATGTCACAGCTTATACTTCATATTTCACGAAATCAATATTGCAACAAAATGAAGCCTGCGACAGATACATTACAAACAGATGAATCTATGTTCTAAATTGTCTATCAAACTATCGAAAGCCAAAAAAGTCGACATTAAACTTAAGCCTCCAAAGCAGGGCCTTGCAAATCAATTCCCCTGAAGTACAACTAGCGCTTTACATCCTATGAGCTTATTTATCGACACTGTCTTCCAAGTCCATCAAAGTAAGGATGAAGTGACTAAGTCACCTGAACAGTTTAGTTTCTTTTTTTACCTAAAATGGATCTGAACTCAGCTTGGGAGAAACTCGACCGATAATCAGCTGACGGAAAGATGACTAAGACGGCAGTGATGGCGTAATGCAATGGGGTATCACACAGATTAGGAGTCGTTGAGTCATAACGTTAAACATGTTACTGTTACTGTGCAACGTTACACACAACGTTACGTGCAGATGTCACAGGTTCGTTTGTACAAACTGACTCGGCTAAATATAACACAGGCTGTTCTCTTCCGTCTCATGCCGTGAACCATCCTTGAAGCAAGCGAAGCTGACAATACCATTAACGTGGTACATTGTACATGTACCTCTGATTCGTTTTGCAGGTATTGGCTGTAACCCTTTTCCAGCATTGCAGAACTACTTTTTCGCAAAGTCGTGTGACATCTGAAGGACATAAGCATAGGAAATTTTAAGATTTGAGTGTTTTTGCCATTATGCAGCATCGGAATCAACCGGATATAGCTGACTTACAACAAGATAAACCTTCTCCGTAGCGCAAACACACATACGTTTGAAGATAAACATCGAAATGAAATGGTCAAAATTCAATACGCTTCATGAATACAATATTAATGGTTTCTGATATTATTTTTCTGTCCATAATTTGGATCGAAGATTGAGGTAAGATGGCAATAATATGGCTCTGAAAAACAAAGGTTGCTGATAAACATTTTTATGCTTCGGAAGTGTTTTTCGTAAAGAATACCTTATCACAAAGTCCTTTTTTCACTCATGTTTTAAAAATAATCAATCAGAGATAAATGACCTGTTTTCAGTGCAGTTCTAAGAAAAAAGGAACAAACAATTGTCACTTTCTTGATGTTCGACATCTCCTTCACAAAGATGTGCATCTATAAGAGGAAGCTACTCAATCGCGTCATTGGTCAATTTCAAATTGCCGATATTCTTGTTACAAATGAAATGAAATCTTTCATATGTGGATAGAATTAGCTAGCTTCATTGACTTCGTATGTTTAGATCCAGACAGCACGTTTGAAACGTCACTCCAAGTAATGGTCAAATTGAGGGTTCTCCGATGGAGCATATCTCACAAGAATTGATTCGGCTAATCTAGCACACATTCCAGGAAACAAAACATTCATACCGTAAATCAATCGACAATAACATGTGATAGATGAACGGTTATCAACTTTGAAGTGTTTTCCAATACACCAACATTCCTTGATAATGTTTCTGATATCGATATGAAAATCATGTCGCCCACGTCTATTCAAATCAATGAAATGGCTCCAAACAATCGATTATAATGAATTATCACTGTCAATAAATGTTTCAGTCAAGAGGCATCTTCATTTGTGCCATTATCAAATGTCATTGTATCTCATCTTCTATCCGGATGCAACACTATATTTTCTAACATTTAACAAAAAAGTTTACCATCGGATTTCTACTTCACATTTATTTACCTATCAACAATATCCACTTTACTCCCAAGTGGTTCTAGGTATTATCATATACAATTCAAAATAATGAAAATGTTACCAAGTGTTTACATTTGATAGGTATGCTTCAGGATTTACATGTCTTATTCTGTATTTGTTGAGCTTGAGGGTCAAGTCTTCATACAAATAAGGATATTTACCCGCGAGTTGTTCCGTAAACATGGCCTGAGTGACCTGAACGTCAACTAACAAACCTCACAATATTCACTGTCCTCGGTACAAAACACGAGTCCAACACTAATATCCCAATAAAAACATCCTATCAAATCAAAGGTAAATTATATCAATTCTCAATATCAATTTCTTCTTTCGTGGATAGTTTTTGCAAGGACATTTTCGTAAACCTACTTGAAACTTCCAAGGGATATTTGGATGGAAATTCCTGATGATTTTGCAATATTTTCTTTCTGACATCTCATCTGTATCTTTTACCGTCGATTTATTGCAAATAATAATGGCAAAAATAACCCAGAATAACATGCCCCTTCTGGCATTTATCCTTCACAGCACTGAAAGCACAACCAGTCAACATTCATAATACAATACCGTTGCCATCAGAAACATCTATGTTTACAATTATTATTATTACGACAACGGTTACTACTAACCCAACAATAAAGTAAAATTCTCTTAAAACGCTTAAATTTTACTCTAGGTTTATTTAAAATAAGTCTTGGAAAATCATACAAAAATGGTTTGCTACTATTCCTCATTTGTCATTTATTGTATCGTGTTCTGAGACAACTCAAAACTGCCAAAAGAAATTTCAATGTCGACACAGGATACTTAGCATTACTTTTGTGAAAACCTAATTATGCGCAGAAATGCACAGAAACGACACAGGAAAGGCCAGACATTAGCTAATTAATAACCATTTATTCACGATACACCAAGCAGTTTGTTCCACATTCATCTTCTATTCAGTCTTCACTGACAAAGGTCAGTTTCGTGTCAGGCTTGTTTCAAACCATGACCTCATCATACTCCCCTGGGCAGGTGCTCAAAACTTTGAAGTAGCCTTTTCTATGTAATTAAAATCTTTAGAGAATCTTTAAAATACTTCTCTTGTCCATGTATTCATTCATGGTGTATGCAGATTTTACGCCATGAACAGTTCGATGATTTTTAAGAATCTCTTCTTGTAATGTAACAAGCCCCGAAGGGCCTGAATTTACATCACTCAAAATGTGCCATTAACAGGATGAACATCCAATTCAAAACTCTGCTTTACCTATTTTATTTTCTTAACAAAACGTAAAGTATGTAATTGGCCAGGATTGATCTTAGAATGAGGGCAATACTAAACACAAACACAGCGGCAAAGCCAGACTTTAGATGCCTTGTGGCTTATTTGCTGTTATGCCACTGAAAAAGATTACATTGCTATTTATGCTGTGAGCTTTTCTTTGCTCTTTGACAGACTTTGTGTGTGTGTGTGTGTGTGTGTGTGTGTGTGTGTGTGTGTGTGTGTGTGTGCGTATTAACATACAAAGATCAAGACAGAAACATTGCATTCTTGCAGTCTTTGGAATTACTGATGATGAACGGTAATCTCGTCTATCATGTGAACGGTAGAGTACAATTATCTGATAACAATGAAAGTATATCATCAACAATCGAACTTTCTGCAAATAATTAACAATTTATGCCTGCCCGAGTAATTTAAAAATTAATCTTGTATTTCACGCATAATTTTGTGTCTCTTTTTTGATCACAGAACTAGTGAGACCTTGACAGTAATAACTCGTGAGAATCAGTGTGAAACTAGTTTACCCACAACCGAAAAGTTCATGAAGACAAAATTTTAGTGTCAAATTCCATGGCAAAGAATATTTAATGATAACTAATGGTCTGTCTGCGCATATTCTTTGAGTTACTTCCATATGACAACCTGTATTTATGCCGTTTACAATATTTCATACACAGTCTATGACAGACTCGTTTCTCCTAACAAACCCAAGGACCATGCCATTGCAGTTTAAATCACCCATAAAAATAATGCTTTATATCTCAAAGAGTTCCTATTCGCGAAAGAATGTTGAGCTTTATCACCTGTAAGGTATTTGAAAATTCCTACAGTAATTCACACTGCAGCTAGTCTACAACAAAACCATCTTCGTGCCAGGTGCTTCAATTTTAAACTCACTGCTGTCAATATTGTGCGGAATTCTTAGGATTATACGTTTTACAGAGAGGATGGTCTCCATTCAGAATACCCATGTCCTGTATTCCGAAAGATATAATTGAAATAAAAATCCTTTCTAAAGTCACGCAAATTTCTATGGTAAAAACGTCATGCATTCAGAGTTATTGCTCATAATAACGAACCCCCCTTGCAATGCGGTTTTAAACTTTCAATTTAATTGTAAGGTACAGCAAGGTTTCGGTTAAAAATCTGCACGAACAGTTCGTGATGTTTCTCAGATTCTTTGTCGTATATTTAAATTAAATATGATGTCACCGAACGTCAAAGAGACACGGGATTCAAACCGAAAGAATGACTATTTCCTACTGACAAATGTACATTTGTAATGCAGTGATGATATCTATTACAGGCAATGTTGTACCAATGCCTTGGGGCACGAGAGGTTGTGATACCTCACTACAGGTTACCAACTTAACAAGAATCTCATCAACACCTTCTAATGGGTGAAAACGAAGGGGTTGGAAAGGAATGGAAGAAATGTTGAAAAAATTCATTAAAATTTGTCACAAATACTTTAAATTTTCCCCATAAATGGTCAGAGTCCAAAACGTTTGGCCTAACGACTGCCAACTTTCCAAACATTGCAAAATATCCACAAAGAATTATTGAAGTACAAGATATTTTGTGGTAAATATACCAAAACAACAATTTCAAGATAATTTTCTACTTCAACCAATTTGATTAATTTTTTTGCCATATTTATTAAAAGTTGCCAACAGCAACTAGCATCTCCTTTTGTTAATCAAGCAGATTATTTTGAATTTAAATGGAACATTTAAATTTTACAGCTATGTCAAGCACCTGTCTGATGCATATTTACATAAATTTCTCTAACTGAAAAGGGGTAAAAACAGGACATATCAAATAACCTTTCATGGGGGTCCATACACTATGTAAAATCAAGGTGTGTTCCAGTTTGGTTGTATGGAGATGTCTGAGGTTTTTTGTCCTTAATTTATACAACAGAAGGTAATATCCTTTACAATTTTACTCCGTTGGTATGAAAGTGTACACAAAGAAGTGTGCGGCAGCCGTTTCTTCGGCACTGAGGGTGGTCAATAAACCAGGGATAACCTGTGTATGTTTTCTGGTGTAACAACATTGTCTCATTACATCCAAAGAGCATCTTTCTGGTATGTACTCTAATCTAAGTTTGTATTACGGTACTGCGTCTTGTGTAGTATATTTCAACATGGTTTTCGATCGTCAGCTTTAAAATTGTTTGGAGATACTAGTCCATTTATGGGGTGACTGATATTCTTTTTTGGACTTGGGGTGACATCAAAGTCTACAAGCCATTTTCGTTCTATTGTGACATCCATCGCAGCAGTTTCAAAACAAGGTTGGATCTTCCATCCCCTGTAAGCGTTCTACCAAGCTGTGCTCTGCTAAATGTTTCAGGAATGACTTTCATACAAAAACTTGCAACCTAATTCCATCTCACATTTCTTGAAATGTAGTCTCATGTTACAAGTGTCATTTTCATATTGTTCCGACATGGTAATGATCCTTTCACGAAGTGAACCTTCGACCACAATCAATCAATGGATTAGAATTTGATATTGGAGGAAATACAACTTCAATTACGTTTCCTTCCTTAAACAATCCTTCATCAATCCTTGACATATCTGTGCTGAAAAGATGTCCTCCCTTAATGCAAATATTTACTATATAAATTTCCTGCAAATCAAAAAATCTATGTTTATCTTTTCTTTCTGAAGACTACCACAAATATTTCCAGTCATACAGTATTAGCATGAAGTAGAGGTTGATCTACAGTAATGCCTTGATATCACAGAACAGATATGTCAAAGTGTAGTTTATTGACAAGACCCTAATGTTCAGGGTATGTTTTTTTTTGTGGTATTATAATTATCTATGTATTACTACACCAAGGCTGCGATTTAGCATAGCTTGTGCTGTAGTAGTCAAATCCAACGAAAAGAAAGCGATGATCACTGACCACACACAAAAGAAAAATATTTCCGAACACTTAACAGAACAAAACATGTTTAAGTTATGAAATACTCTTACAAAGAAAAATTGCAATGCCTCGCAATTGCAAGCCATAGATGAGGAACCCCTCTAATCTACTCACTAGTATTCATATGGTTGGCAAAAAAAATCTAACTTCTAATTTCTCCATAAACTTCAAGTAAAACCTGTTCGTTACTTCGCTTGCTGTTTCTTTGAAGATGTGCAACTTTATTGTCACTAGTATTTTTTGCATTCAAACTCTGCACAAAGAACATTCCCTTACAAAAGCATGAACGGTTAAAAATGGGCTCATTTCTCGACATAAATCATTCGACCTATTCACAGTCTCCATACATCATATCATTAGACAGAATCTACATTCATTTGAACAGAGCTATCAATAGATGAACAAGCTCTAAATTTCGAATACCTGACCAGGAGTCAAGGTGTGATGACAGTATGTAGACGAGCAATTTACAACCACAGTCTAAAACATTCAGTTTGCTCAACAAACTTGTGCTCTACAAATTTTGTAATTTTGAATTGGAATACCACACGTCTACATAATTTCTGAACTTTCAATTTCACATACGACTGCCATTGACAGACTGCAAAGTTCCTCCCTTTATTTGTTCAAATAATACACCTTTATACGTATGCATCTGTGAAGTACACGGCATAGTCTACATTTTATTGCAAAAAATGCGTTATGTTTGGACTTCTGACTTGTTACAATGTAATTTCATCAGCTGATCGATTAAAGTCTAACAGATTCATGGTGTACAATTGAACTCTCTGCTGCTAACACACTACATGTTCCTTATGACGATTATCACAGAGGCAGAGGGAGAATAATGCGATAACTTTGTTGCATCTTGAACATGAAAATATGCTATAAACATAAATTTACAATCCGAGTTCTATAAACCACAAATCTCGACGGAAAACAGTTCTTCCATGGAATACCAAATGGCAGATGCTGACCATTTTTGTAAAATATTCTGTGAGGTAGAGCAACAAAATCTGATGGGGTACACAAATTTTCAGTGGAGTTTTTTACCATGTGGGCACTTACCTTTATCAAGTGTTTATTGACCCATTTTGTGAACGTCTTTTTCTGCACTGCATCTCGCTGATCTATAAAACAAGAAAATCGTATTGAGGATCTTGTACAAAAAAAACTCATCTGAAACGTGACAACAATATTTTAAGGATTTTTACAGAGAACGAGAGAACTGCAATGTAATCTTTATCAGTCAAGTTTAAAACTGGTTGTTGTGGAGTAATAAAGATTCGTCATAAAAGTTATCGTTTATCGCCGAGCGGAAAGACGAATGGCCTACTACGAATAATAATATTTCTCGTTTAAGCAGCAATATATGTGTCACCCAAGGTTCAACACATTAATAAAAAGTTGTATTAATTTTATGCTAATGCGGGGGAGACACAGGCCATTGATTGTGTATGTTGAAATTTCGACAACTTCGGACTTCACAAACGCAACGGACAAAAGCAAAAATATTGTGATGCCAATTCGGTTTACTTTCCATGTTTATTAAGAGGATTATGAACGTAAGTGCTACTAATTTAAAAGTTGCTATTTACATGATCAATGTCTGGTTATTGAATCAGATCTATTTCAGCAGTTCAAGGTGCTTGATTGTCAAATACACATTTGAATGATCTCCAATTTTAAATCAATACACCAGTGTCAGGAAACCGATGTAAGATCAAGCTTCGCTGACCCCAACATGTGGTAAACTTGGTTGTCTTTCATGTTCTCACCTTCAAATCAAGGTGTATGTCTGTGTAAGCATGTTTATTTTGCCACTGGTGGCATCGTTAATAAAGCAAACACATGGGAATGTCTTACCTGTCTCCTTTTTACGATTTTCTTCGTAAAAGTTTACAGCTTGGGCCCTGTAGGCCATGCTCGGCTAGGGCCACGATCAGCCCAAGCCCTTCCGTTTGAGGATCAGGGCCCTTGGTTGGTACTTTCTCTACTCCAACGGCCAAAAAGGTCCGAACACGAACACAGCACCATTCAGATGACTGTGTGGTGTTTACGTTCAATTAGCTTAATATGTGATGTACCAATGTGTGTTAATGTGTCGGTAACACCTGTTGGTCAGGTTGTAGTAACAACTAAATACCGTAATCCTAAACAATGATCAGTAGATGCATATCCATGATAAACAATGCCGGAGTTTCTGTCAAAAATTCGTCAGAAACTTCTGACCGGCTAAATCTCCAAAGGTAATAAAAAGAAGACGAATAGTTATCTTCAGGTAGAATCTTTCCAATATCCCCGGCGCTCAAGTGAGCCAGCCGTTAAACTATCAAATACAAAGTCCAATGCATTCCTTTGGTGAGACGACAAGCGATAATTTTTAGAAGAGGTTCGTATCTGTGCCTCTATAGGTTCCTTCACCCGGCCTTTTTATCTGTTGGCTAACTTTCTACAAACAGCCTCAAGTAGAACATACACCGATACCTAGGCCTCTATTTTTAACAGGAGAGTGAATCCAAAGTATGAAAAAATACAAATAGGTCATACTTTTCTTTATTGCTCAGTTATTTTACAATCAATCAATAGCTCTGTCGGTCTGAAATAGATGTGCACCGATTCTACCCAACTGCGTATGTTTACTGGAGGCTAACCTTTTTTGCACATGCAGTCAAAGTGACTGACATGCTTGCTTGACTTAACAAATGTCCAGGTAAGAAAGTGATCAATGCTGCCATCTGCTGTTTGGTTCAGCTAAATGTAAACACAGCTGTAGCTTTGTACAATCAACATCAGACAAGGGCTTCTTCACATGCTACTATTGACACACCTTTAATCATGCGTATGTAATTCCAACATTCACACTGTTTCTATTATTTTAACTGATTGCAAACCTTATTTTCAAAAGTGTTGGTTCTATTAAATTTCGCCGAGTGAAAACGGTCGTTAATGGTGTAATGATTGAGACAATGGCTGCGTATTTACCTGCTATTCTGAGTACAGCGCGATCAGCAGGGTCCAACTGCAGAATACTGAGTGGCAGGTGCGCATCCTTCGTAGCTCCATACCACCATTCCCAGTCAGGGGGCTCTGCCATGCCCCTCCAAATTCGTTAGACCATCAATTCTTTCTGAAATGAGAGGAAATTTTCAGAAATAAAGTGCTCACCTCAGTTGGGACACACAATACTGTACATGCAGAGACAAGGGGTTTTAGCACTCAACTTGCTCTTCTATTCATCTTGCGCTTTTTTAACAATGGAACGACACAACAGCAACCTAAAAGCTACCTCTCCTGGTTCAAAATCTCGTACATGACATTTATCAGGAGGTCTTAGCAACTTACTGACATCTAGCGGATTTCTCCAAAAAAAAAAAATCACGTGGTACCGGGCGAGACAAGAATGGAGGGCGAAACAGGTAAAAAGCGTCAAGATAAATGAAAAAACCCTTATCAGGGAGTTAAATAGTGTATGTTTCAAAGAAATGTAATATCATTCTCTAGTTAAATGACTAAAGAATATAAGGCGGCATTTTTTAATGCGTATTTGTGATGTTCTGTACGTGAAAAGCGGTGTCTTAGGAAAAACCGGCGGAGGAAGCTGGATTGGGTTCGGCAGCCATTTTGAAATATTTAGAAACTTTTTTTGTGAGAGAGAAAAAACATGAAAAAGAGGCGATTGCTTGTTGTCTTGAGTCATAAAATGTACTGTAATAGCATCTACCGCTTTAGTAGGCGTAGCATATAGCAATTTATTCATAATGCTGTCATTTTAAAAAAAAAATAAAAAAAATTTCCCAAATTTTGCGAACAGGTAACGGTGATGTATCAAGTGGTTCTCTTCTGTCGGAGAACACCGATCAACTAGACGGGTCTAAGGACGCTAAGGTACATTTATTTTCTCAACTGTGTGTCCTATTAAACAACTGTAAAGTACAACAAAAAATGCGCACACAATTTAAAAGATACATACATGTCTATTAATTTTACTGCTTATATCTCGTTCCTTAGCCTGATGGTGTTGGAGGTAAACTTTTTATGGAATGTTTTTTTTTTTTTTATTATTAATTTTTTTTCCCTTGTTCTTTACTTTATTTTTTTAAATTTGTGTTTTGCTGTTAACATAACCGCTTTCCCAAACCAAAAAGGATCGAAGTTAATGCCCAATAAAGTGTAACACAGTTGTATCGTTAATGCAGAAATATTCACTCTTCTTTTAATATATTGTTTCCAAAAAATTTTAGACGGTACGAAGAAACCTTTGCCTGACGATGGGGAAAAGGGCGACGGAGAAGTGCCTGCAGACAATCCGAATGGTGAGTGTCCGCACAAAAATGTCTTGTAATTTGTTGTTTCACGTATACGTAATGTATACGAAGTCA
This sequence comes from Haplosyllis leylae, assembly GCA_038406175.1. NCBI lineage: Eukaryota > Metazoa > Annelida > Polychaeta > Phyllodocida > Syllidae > Haplosyllis > Haplosyllis leylae. The sequence continues at coordinate 15,365 of JBCAUG010432007.1, forward strand.
TTTTTTTTCCCCATTTCTGACAACACTGGAGGTAAAATGAAACATCTCGGAAACAGAAACGATTTAATTTGCGTATTAAGTGCTTTTTCGTTAGAACGCTGAATTTTCACAAAACTGTGCTATCTTTTAGAACAACAATTTTTATTTCGTGTCAGCGGCGGTGATAAAGAAGTTTGGGCCCTTCCGTCCCTTTCTATTATCGTTTTGATGTTCTATATATGCCGAGTTGTCCGCTTTAAAGGAACGTTTTTTTTTTTTTTTTTGGGAAAGTTAAATGTACGTGTATTTCTTATTTCACCGCTGTTTTAGAGTCTCTGAGCATTCAGTATTGATGTCTGTGTGTGTATGGTGTTGAGAAAAATTGAAAAATTGCCAAAAATTGGTCCGCGGTCTAACCGAGTCTGGTATCAATTCCTGGTGCCCTGCGCACGCGTGCGCACGTATTTTGGGGGTCCCCGGGTCCCCACCTACCTTATTGGTCGATTTGGTGAAGAAAGTCCAGGATTTCCTGATTCCTCTTCTTTAAATGAACAATAGCCTCAATAGCTGCAGTGATAATGTATATATTTGGTACTGGTAATTTCAACTGAATGTCAAT
>JBCAUG010432118.1:0-15961 GCA_038406175.1 Haplosyllis leylae
TGAGAATCTTAGAGATTTCACCAAAAAATATTTCCATTTAAATAGCCCAGCTGTTTACAACAGCTCTGCTAAAAATGAAGGATGTAATTCTTGATGACGATGTGCAAAGGGTATGAAACTGAATATGTAACTGCAGCTAAAAATCGTTACCATAAAAATATGTACGCATGAATCTTAGTGGACCACTTCGTCATTAGCAAGGATGTGTTGTTTAATTCTGCATATGACGACAATTTTTCATTAGTTAAGTGCGCGAGTAGGCGATACGTACACCGTAAAATACTATGTTTTCGTTTTCATGACAGTTTTATCAAACAAACATTGATTATTCAAAATAGAATGTAATATTCTCAATTTCGATTATGATTGTCGAAACTCATAATAACCGACTGAACGCATCTGACTTCTAGCACATTACAAAACATTTTTCTCCACCCAAGCTACACCCAATTCGTGTGCCTTTTGCATGTATGTAGTTTCCAGCCTGGGTACTGGCAACTAGATTCACCTTGCTAGTTTAAATAATGACGTGTGTGTGTGTGCAAGTAGAATAGAATAGAATAGAATTTGCCATGTGTGTCATCTTCATACACGTACAAGGAAAGACACGTACTGCAAGATTCATGAGACCGATTGATTTGGGCAGCAGAATTTAATTATAACGAACGCAGCTTGCGGGTGGTAACTGATACATAAACATGTTGAAAATAACACAAATGAGTTCCTACGACAGGAATATCAAATAGACTGTGTTTTAACATTACATTTTGGGATTTTAGCACAATTGTTTAATGTGTTCAAACACAAAATAAACCCAACGGTTTAATTGATTTTTTCTTCTTTGGAGCTAAGTATGCTAATGTCCGTAAAATTTTGGTCATCAGCAAGCATCTCATTGCGAAGACATAAATTTAGCATACTGCGCCAATGTTAACAACTTATCTGAGTATCTGCTACAAAAACAGGGACATGCGGATGATTTTCAACATTAAAAGAATAAAGCAGCACTCACACGGAGCGTCAGCGTTACCGCTTGGAATAGACCTAGGACCGATTTGAATTTTGACATTAACGTGCGGCCGTGCCGCTAGCGGCAACGCTTGGTGTGAATGGCACTAATGTGAATCTATATGACCCTTCCAAGCGGCAATGCTGATGTTGCCGCTCCCGTTCACGTTCTCGCTCGGTGTGGACAGACCCTTATACACTTAATGACCAACAATAAAAATCTTACCTTAAACTGTCCATGTCCATTTTGAAAAAAAATCCTGAATTATTCTTATCTTCTGTCGTATACTTATTGGTTGCTGTCTTGTAAACCTGAAAATATGCAGAACGTTTCATTGAATAAAAGTTATTCTTTTCTATTTGAGGTTTTAAGTAAACAACTTAACTACAATACACTCTTTGACTATGTTCTTTACACTTCCTTAAAGATATTGTGTCATTTACTACGGTAGCTAGGATGAATCCATGTTTCTACTTTTTACATTAGCAATATCCAACAATACATTTCAGTCTGACCGATCTCTTTACCTTCATGAATTTTCTACACTAATCTTTCAAAAACAACTTTCTTGTGGTGAAGTGGACATGCTTGGTAACTGTTTAAATGATTTACTTGCGTCTACATAACCAAATGACACTTAGCCTTTCCCTAAAGCCAAAAAAGTCTTTAAAAGAGATACCCACTGAGTGAAGTAAGATTTAGTTGCCCATATTTAACCCAGCATTTATCTTCCATAATGGTGGAAAGACTAAAGAGAACGTTTCTTCTAACGCTCCGCTAGCGGAAACAATGGTCTTCTTGTACGAATGTTATGTTATTGTTGTGGCTTGTGGGATACTTAAAGAAACTTTCCGGCGACATTTATTGGATGAAAAGTTGGTTTTGTCAAAAATTTCTTTGTGATGATTTTTTCCAACAACTAGCATCTGAAAGCTTCATTGAGCTATCAGTACTGTGGAAACCATCTTGTTCTACTAAGAGCCGCAAAAAGGTTAAAATCCCGTGTTCTGTTAGCCCCAACTTTATGCAGGACTTTTCAGATGGAAAGCAAAACCAATCCTGACAAATTTGTCTAACTTCGTTTCAGAAGACACAGCACAGTGTACATTATCTGCGGCAAGGATCTCCCTTGAAGGATTGGGTCACTCTTATGGCATTACATGATGCCAGGGTCTTCAGATCTGGAAGCTCTGGGTCCATTTGTTCAGATCATGACCCTTTAAAGCACTCGGTCCCCACATCGACACCACGGCTGAAATCCTATTTGCTTCAAGTGCTGGTACCGTGCTTTTCAAGGAGACATGATTAGAGCTCGTACAGGCTTTTTCCTTGCTGCTTCTCCCACAGTCAGGCCTTACTGTTACAAATTCCTCTACATGATTAAAAGCGAAGACACGATTTTCCTATCGCTGACACAAATGCCTCCGTTCCCATGGAAACTGAGAACAATCGCATTGTGCTTTCTGCCTATTATATTTTAAGTACTCTTTTCTGGAAGACCCTCAAGATAAGCAGTCACCTGTAATGTCTGCTCTACGTCAAATTAACGGATCTCCGTATTTTGCGTGAAGTGGAGAATCAATTTGCAAACATTATTTTGTCCATTAGGCCTGTAAACCAGTTATCAGTCCTTAACAGATTAATAGAATTAAGCAATCAATGAGTACAAAATTAAGGTACAGTCGAAGTCCTGGGGTGTGTTACATGTAAACTTAATGGAGCCTAAGTAGGACCGAATGATAAAATTTTATTTTAATCAATTCTCCAGTCGATTATGCAATGACTGATAGATGTGTCCCATGATAAACTTCACATGTACTTGAGACAAGTATGACCTGGGCCTATCTTTTCAACAGCATTGGATCAAAACTCAAAAAGATAAAATTTCTTTTCAGGGACCTAAAGCGCCACACAGGTCTGTATCCGAGACTAGAAATGTAAAGTACCTATCAGTTATTATCGTTGTTAGTTAAATACTGTAAATTAGAAAACACGTTAGTTTTCATATATACCGAATTTTGCCAATTGAGAAGATCATTTCGACATTGACATGCACTTTATTGTTTGTGTCGACTCCAGGGAATCGAGTCACAGACGAAGTACCACAAAACACATCATATTGAAGCTAATTTGGTAACAGTGATCATTTACCGACAAGGCAAATGTCCTTTTATCTGAGGCTTTATCACATCTCCCTTGAGTAGCTTTTATTCGCCCATACATTGCCATCTTCGGTAAATCACCATTGAATATGATTGAGTAAGTATGGCCCACACAATTTAATCGGCTCTGGGAACAAAATGGCCAATCATGGAAAAGTTAGTCTCTGCAAGAATAAGGTTTACCAGATTTCGTAAAGGGTTCTGTTACTGCAGATAAGAAAAGCAATTTGACTAGATTTGTGCAGCTATCGAGCTCGCCAATCTGGCGTAGCAGGGAAGCAATAGATTCGAATGATGAGCAGTAAAAACTCTACTTTCTTCATCCCTCCCACGGCCCGTTTCCATTCTTGTCAAACAATTTTGCAGCTGCAGCTCTGTCCTATTTGTCACACATAGCATTTGTCATAAACGAGCAACATCCAATTTATCATAACTCGTGCAAACAATTTTGCACCTTGCTAAGTTTTGTGATATATCTTCCAATTCATAATTCTGATTTTTTACTGTTCATCCTTCTTAATAGGCCGTCTTTCTCCGACACATTTAAAGAAATGAAAGTGTCGCTTGAGAGGTCCCAATAGTCTCTGTATTCAACTGCCAAGACCATTTTTTCTCGTTTATAGAAAGCAACGAATTAAATAAATCATACGAAAATCTGTTGACATTTTCGTTTATCTTGACTGATACTGCCATTTCATCTAAATTATATTTTCTTTCTTTCAGAGCCTACTTTAGGTTGTAGTGTATGAAGCAAGATAATTGTATCCCTAATGTCGAAATAGAAATCTCAAATATTTAACAGCTTTTAACATTAATCAAACAACAAAACGTGAAACTTGAATATTGCCTGTTATGAAAATTATCACTGTGTGCCCAGCTTGTTATGTCTCGTACTTTTCTCTATATAATTTCATTTCATACATGTAATTACCCTGGCCCTTAATTCTGAACGAGTTTTGAGTTTACAAGTCACCAAACACGTGTAAGTAAAAACTGATTCATGTTTAGTTCATATTATGTGGGACGAATCTACTACATTTGAAAGCAGACTAAATTTCTCTTCCTCTTCCTCCTCTAATGTACAATTGCATCATCTATGACTCTCTGCTAACATTTTGTTTGCCATTTGCAATTTCAAGTGATCGTTATGAAATTCATAAGGGACGTCCTGGTTTCTTTCACTGTGCGGTTAAGGTCCAACTTAATTTCAATGTAAGTGATTAAAAAGTAGTATATGCCACTTGTTAAACGACTTAATTCCAGGGTCAAGAGTTCAACCGTTGATTAAACCATGATCAATCCGAATAAATAATGTGCAGAAATAATTTCATTTCAACTAAAATATTTTAAAAAAACATTCGTTACACTTCAGACAACAACTTTCTCATGGAATTAAGAGACTGCAAAAAGGTATCAAAAATACATTAACCATCATCTAGGTACCTTAAAAAGATATGCTTTAAGGTTTTCAAAGGCTCTTCTTGACAGACAGCACGATATCTCGTCATTGAATTCGACCATGCATGACTGAGGCTTTTACCAATACAACGAATCTTCACTTCATCCACCGCTAAACATATTCTGAACAACAATGTCTTAAAGAAACACTTGGTTTCACACGTGTGAAAGGACCGTTCTTTTTTTTACCAGTACCGAGATTAAATTCTCGGTTTCGTGATCACGGAAAAGGAACGAATAGGTTAAAAAGAAGAATATAAAAAAAATGTGATTGATGATACATTATGTATGGCGTCCCTACACAGAGCAACTTGCCTAAGATGTTTGTAAATGTCTGTATGGCAAGTAAGTAAGATTGTTTGCTGGGAACACTAACATTAAAAAACACATATTTGACAAGTATGAAGTTTCTTTACATCTCTAACTCTCTAAATAGCTCTTCATCTGGGTGTATCTTTTTACCACATGACAGAAATTTGCCGACTTATTTCTCGTGTTTCAAGTCCTTACCCATTTAATTGCATATTTTTTCATAAATACATCAAGTGGACTATTTTAAATATATCGTTTATCTTAATATGCTACAGTCAGTCTCAAAATATCGATGTGCCCATTCGTACTCGTCATGCCTAATAGAGAAGAAATACAGTAGCAATTTAGACTGTGAATCGATAAAGGTGGGGCAACTTTTTCCAGACTTCTTGCTTCAGCGCATTATACAACATAGAACCACAATACCTTCGATAAGAATAGTCTGTGACTTCTTCCGGCTGCCTTCCAATCTTAGAATATACAGTTAAGTTTGTTTTCTGAAAGAAAATAAAGATTCGCTTTCATAACTCTACATTGGTACAAAATCTAATGTAACAAATAAAAAGTATGATTAATGCAATGTTCACATTTGAATGTCATTGTAAAATGGTATCTACCCGCACAGATCCATAGCCAAAGGGCTAAAATTTATACGGTGGGTCTATCTATATGAGGCCTGAAGCGTTGCGACGGATGAGTGCTTTACAAGAATACAAAAATGGCATTGTACTTTTATTCCTAGATGGAAGGAAAATGGTGGCAATATTTATTTGAAAGAACTCACACATTTATTTTTTTAAATAAATGGAAAAATATGTATAGTACATTTGACTCTGTCAGATTACTTTTCCTAAAACAGCAAGAATAAAATTTAACCATATAGATTTTGTGACGTTTTCGTATATCTGGTAAATTTCTTCAAATACATAGTTTCAACCGAAACAGGTGTCGAGAACAGTTTTCGCACGTCCTTCGTTTAACACGTAGATTACGTCTTGCATGTAATGCAGCTGCATTTAAAACTCAACACAGCTAATAAAAACCGACTTTACTCCTCCCATCGAATCATATTGGATCTGTCTCGACAATAAAATGCAGTAAAAGTTTCCGAATTAAGGTGAACTAATTTTATCAAGTTTATAATCTCATGTACGTAACATATGTAATTATTATAATTTCTTGGCCTGAATCCACGAAAAAGAATCAAAGTTGGCTAAGTATAGTGAGTACAACAGCAATGTATTATGTGTGTGGTATTATTATACCACTGACCCTGGAAACGCTTTGTGCCTAACATGAGCCAGCAGAGTGTGTACATCACCGGGTTGACTTACAAGGTCTTTAGGGTTTTGAAAATCCCCTGAATATAGATCTACGTGTAACCTATGAATGAATGAAATACTGTTGCTAGGCACTGCCAATCTGGTCTGGAATCTATTCAAGAGAACTACTCCTACTTATTAGCGTGTAAAATACTCTTTAGAAATGATTATATTTGACCAATTCAAGCACAAAACGATTTCATTGAATCTATCAAATGCAATGAGCATGATCAAGGCTTCTGGGTAAAGATCTAGATCTACATGTTCACAGGTCAAAAGCCGCTTGAACAGCTGGGAATGTGAATAATAAACTCCCCGTTTTCTTCATTTTTGCATGTATCTAGTGCAAAACCTAAAGTCATAATACAATCTACATATATTTATGTAGTGAACCATACTTGAATATAATGAACAACGAAGTAAATAAAAGAGATATTTACCTAAATAGGCTAAGACAAACACAAAACATACAGAACACACAACAAGATGGCCGAACGTGTCTTCCCAGAGTGCCAGCATTTAGCAGACGATATTTAAAGATCCAAAAGTAAACATGGTTTGACCGAATTTCCTTGCTTCCACAGAAAAAAAATTGTAACAAAAAGAAGGAAATAAGGACAAATTAATATTTTATGTCTCAGAATTGTGTTCTGTTGGGGGAAAATAAAAGAAAATACCTGTTTTCACTGCTGCAGCTGCGCCCAGAGAAACGTCAATTTGAACTTCCGGTTGTCAGTTTTCTACAGGAAGAGACTTTACGTACCAGATATCGAACAATTATCTTGATAAACATTAATATGTATTCGTTATAGTTAAAATTAAATGTAACAAAGGAAGTACTTTGTGCTTACAGCAGCAGATGGGTAAGTGCAGGTGTACGCACCTTACTTTTATTGGTGTAAACCGTAGAAACTTATAATATCGCCCTCTGTGGATTCATAAGAAATTGTAGATTCTAGCTCTAATTTATGACTAGCAATACTGGTAGCATTTGTCGAACAGTATCGGTTGGGCGGTAGCATAATTTAAACAACACCGACACTGATCAGTTAACTCGTCTTCCGCTTCAACGTCAACAAGAACTTTCACTTACAAGAGGACACCTCTACACTCTTAGAGCTAGAAATGTCAAAGAATTTTGGGCAGGAAGGGACCAGAGAAAATAGGTCACGAATTCAGTCCAATATGAGGTATCCAACACTGATTTTGTCACAAAATAGATCTCCATGCCAAGTCAGACGGCAAGAATTTTTGTCATATATGATGGGTGTTTTGTTGTAAAGTTAAAACATCCAATTAAAACTGCCTTTTGTTTTGATTTTAGGTGTTCTCAAAGAACTAGGGGAGCTATCAAAGTGTAGAAAAGATAAAATACTTGTGACGAAATGGATATATCCATACTCTGCATTCCAAACGATCCTCTGTTGCACCTATTTTCGTATCTTGATTACAGAGATTTAGTGAGGTAGGTAGGTGACACAATACAAATTCATGCTTTAATTTCAAACCGCTTGACCCCGATTAAATGTCTTAATGTTTTGTTACCTAAAAGCTGCTGTTTGGTGTGCAAGAGATTCAGGGAAATTGTTCGGCATGATTTACTTTGGAAGAAACATTGTGAAAAATATTGGTTGTTGGAACAGTAAGTAGAATACCTTTTAAAATGTTTTGATGCATTTGTTGTCAACGTGTTCGTGTGGTTTATAATAAGTTTCAAAAAGGAACAGAATGAGAGTTATCCTGATTTGTATAATTTCATCTAGGTTTTCCGCAGACCAGTGTTGGTATTCATCCTTCGTAAAATACTACGGAAATTATGGCAGATATATTTCTTGTTATGCGAAAATTAAAAAAGCGTGGAATCAAATAGAAGAATACACAAAGGAACATTTTCCCAATATATACGACACGTTGAGGGGTACATTTCCAATTTGTGCATTTGGTACAATTAAGAAAACGCGCTAGCACAAGATGTAACAGAACGTTTGTTTCATAAACTTCATTTCAGATGGTATATCTGAGGAGGACATAGACCGTTTAAAACTCCCCACGCCTTGCACAAAACTTCCAGAAGATCTAAGATGTGCCTACAGGATCCACGATGGTCAAAATGTTCAGGAATTTCGACCAACCCCTGGGTAGGTCAAGGAAAGTAAAAGAAAATAACTTACCTTAATTTTTCAATAGATTTCTATTTTAAACACAGGAGATCGGATTCCCAGCGATACGCCACCGTTGTAGAAATAACTGCATTCAGAGAGTAACTCAAAATTTACAAAATAGGTTATTTGGTACTATGGAAATTCATGGACACATTAAAAGTGAAATTATGCTGGACTTAAAATCAGCCTTAGAATATGCCGTAAGTATTAGAAATAGTAAATATGAAAATTTTAACTCTTGTGGATTGAAGTCATGAATGGACTGACAAAAGAACATAAACTGTTTCACACCCGTAGATGATTTCTCGTGTGGATTTCGTGTCTGATGATTATGAACTTCTTTGAATATCCCTAAAAGGCAACTGCATGTGCGAAATTTTCAGAAAGATGAACACTTTTTATCTTCGGAAATAAAGTAACATGATCGTTTCTTTCAATCTTAATTAGCGTTGAAAAAGGCCACAAAAATACCGACTCCCTGACCGACAGTAATTCTGTATGTTTTCTTCAGGAAGAAGAAGTAAACAGTAGTATGTCATCCTGCATACCAATAACAACATCGGAGATGTCTTCACTGTATATTGCCCTGGCATCGAACGATGGACATCAGGTGGTTGAATATTATACATTGTTACAAGCTGCTAAATAGTCCTAAATCTTTGAATATGTTCCACCACTGCACGCATTTTTATTCAAAATGAATTGTTCTATTTTTGAGGAGGGGCAAGTGATTTATGTGACCGTGGACCAGGAGAAGTGCTCAAGCACAAACAAATATAATCAAAGCGAATGGATTTTTGACGATTTCATTATTGGTGAGCACCTGAAATAAATGTTATGTAACATTTTAGTTTTCTGTAGTTTAGCTTTGATCATCATTTGAAATTCTGTAATGTAAACACAACCATATGATATTTTTGGTGTAGTAGGGAGCATGACCTCTAAAACTTGCATATTCCATTTTTCTACCCTTATTTTTTCACAAATATACCAAAGTAATGTCATTTGCATTTTACAACAATTACTATCCCATACATTTTGTCTAGCTGTCGCTCAGATTTGTAAACTTCACATAACTTCCAGAACCAAGAAATTTACTGCCCAGAATTATTGCTGAGCGTTAGAAAGAACCAGGCAAAATTTCCAGTGGGAAAAGTCCAGATTCCTATGTCTTCTTTTCGATGTTCTTTTTGTGGCATGAATTAAGGATGTCATGGGTGCCTTGAACCTTGATTGATTTTACCCAGTAAGTTCCAAGCAAGTCAAAGGTTCTGATGATTCTGCAAATTTTATTCAGAAAAGGAGATATTTCCTGAAATTTTTTTTGATAAATTTTGAGCCAATAGGTCCTAGAATTGTAGCACAACGTGAGTTTTGGAATTTGAATGTGATCCAAATTGAAGGATATTATTAGGTCCAATTATTGTCCTAAACAACCAAAGTAATGTCATTTACATTTTACAATAATTACTGTCCCACTACTGCATGCACTGCTACTGCTCTGAGTAAAGTGGATAATCTAGAGTGGGGTAAAAGGATCAAGGTATGATGAGGGTTAAATATACCGGTAATTTAGGATGGCACGTTCGTACTATTTTGTAAGTCCACTTGTTTTGAACATTGATACTCATGAGTAATAGACATTTTCTTGATTCTTGCCCATATATAGTCACAGAAAAGTTGTTTCATATCAATTTTGAGCAAACTAATTTGTTCGAGTTAATGATTACCTAAGCTTTCAATATTTACAGGTTCCAGTTTTACTGAATGGTTTACACATTATGCTCAAACTTTGGCTGCTGGTCAGTTTCCAAAGATTTCGGATCAGATTTACAGGTAAATAAGTAACGCCGTTTGTAGCTTTTTTATGCTGTCCGATTCTGACTTCAACTTCAAGAAGGTTACAGTGGATTTCAATGAGAATTGGACTCTGTGTTGTGTGAATACCTCTGCGCAGTATCATATGACCCGTTTAGTTTCGGAGTTTAGGCAAAGCCATAAAGCGGGTGTAATTTAATTTACTGTCGTTCACTATATTTCCTTTCCATGTATTTGTTCAGTTGAATTCTCATATCATATGAACCATAGAGAATGGACAGATGTTCTCATTTTTTTCTGTTGCAGGTTCCAAGGTGATCCGAAGTGCGTGGCCAAAACTGGCCCAATCACAGTAAAAGTAGCTACATGTTTTATGCCAGAATTCAGTACCGTCCATCCACCTCGATACTTCTTCACATACCGAATAAAGTGAGTAAAGAAGGAAATTTATAAGTGACAACAATACTATTTTGCTTCTGCTGAACATAGCAGATATCCGACAGATCCGGGTTCTAGCAGCCATTTTTGCAGGTAATACATCAAGCAAGAACCAAAATACCCTGTTTTAAAACCCAAGGTTATCATAAACTTACGAGATGTTTGCGTATTAGTGTTATGGCTTGTTCACGTACACAGAGACGGATCCAGCTTGGGATCCCTACCCGGAGGCATTCCCTCCGCATTAGTGTATGGCTGCAGTTGTGCTATGAAGAAATATTCACACTGAACACAAACGGGGATGGATCCCCCCCCCCCCCCAAATTGCTACTGTACCCATTGTCGGGACAGGGCCCCGTCCCCAAACAGGGAGCAGAGCATGTCTCCGTGTAGGCGAATGTGCCATTAGATAAGGCCTGCAACGGTTGCTGCGAAGTATCTTTGCCCAAAATAAAGAAACTACTTTTTAAGTAAAGTGTGAAATATCTTAAATTTGAATAATTTTTTTTTTTAATTATTTAAATTTTGGGGGGACATAAGACCCTTTCGTGGGGCCACTGATACTCCTGTTTTGGACTTCTGGTGACGTCTGTCCTGGGTTTCAAAGCCAGGGTGGATCCCTCACTTGTGTGCTTCCTCGCCTGCACACAATGGATTCCCCTCTGGTGCCACACCTGCTGACTGTATAGAGGTCAGCATGGCAGTCGAGCCTTTTTGATCCACTTACCTGTGGATGTGTTTGCAAGCATTGGTGGAGGTTGGGGGCTGACCGTCCGTGCCGCAAGCACAGCGCTGTAAACCGTTCGGCCACTCCGGCTCGGCTAATTTGAATAAATCTTACACTCACAGGATGAGTATGGACCCTCATGCTTTGGATAGAGAGTCATGTCAGTTGGAATCGCGTTATTGGATTATTACCGATGAGAGCGGTAAAAAGGAGACAGTAAACGGACTTGGTGTAGTTGGTATGTTCACTCTTCAAAAATTTTTCAACAGGCATATCAATTTTTAATTTTGATATCTTGGCCACAAAAATGGCAAGCAAAGCGCAAAATAGGTATGGCTAGTGAAAGTGTCTTTTTCACCCATCCCACATATATTTTCTCCAAAAGCACAGCAACTTAAAACTCTTTTCTCTGGTGCAATCCAGAACTTTTAAACGAGACGGCACCTTCATGGGATACAATGTAGTCCCTGCAAGTAGGTCTTTAAAACTCGTGTCAAAGTCACTCGGTAAACACATCGCCCCAATACAACTTGGTATCCACAAAATTGACTTCCCCATGCAGTCAAATTTTATTTGGATTTATTTAATTTTTAATTTATTTTATTCTAGATTATGCCAAGTTTTATTGAGGGTTTACAGTGACTTTCACATGAACCCAAGTTTTATTACGGGGAGAGTTTGGGAGTTATGGAGTGACTTCACATCACATGAAGCCATGGTTTGTTGGAGTGGGGGGGGGGTTAAGACTAACTTCGACATGACACCAATTTTTTACATGGGGGCATCCACCCATAGAACTTGGCATTATGTGAAAATTTCTCTGTAACCCATCGACAGAGTGATTGCCAGACCTACTTGTGGAGACTATGCTGAATCCTGGGAGGGTACCCACTCCTTTGAAAGTTCTGGATTGCACCAGAGAAAAAAGGGGTTTACGTTGCTGTTTTTCATTTGCTAAAATGTCAGTCTTGATGATACTTTGTGCTTAACAAGACCTCAAAGTCTCTCAGAGAGACTTTGTGCTTAACATATATTTCTTCCATCTACTCAATTCGATTATTGAGTAAATTGTGTTCTTCATAACAATCGCTTGAACTCGGAATTAAGTTCATCATTAGATTGACATTAGTTTTGAAAATTTTGCAGATCTGGGATATTTAAATTGGAAGTAGAATCTTTTTTCAGTTATTTCCTTCAATAGCCCAGCTATTCTTTTGCGCAAATAACCCTGGACATTAAACGAGAATGCTTACCAGCATTGTGTCACGCCTGAAAATCGCACATCTTGTTTCCTGCGAGATCTCTCCAGAACTGAATAAAGAAACTTTGAGGTCTCATTAAGCACAAAGTCTCTAGACTGATAAGGTCTTATTAAGCACAAAGTATCATTAAGACTGAAAAGTGTATTTAGGCATTTCCTAAGGGTCGAGTGTCTTCAAGCACTTCCTGTGGCAGTATCATTATGACTGAAAAGTGATCTCCTAATCTCTCCTTTCCTTAATAGAGATGGTATCATTAAAACTAAAAAGTGTTTTTGAGCACTTGTGAAGGATATTTAAGCCCAGTACTGGGTCACCTGGTATTAATTTCTTATGAAAGTCTCTTTAAGCACTTCCTGCGGCAGTATCATTAAGACCAGAAAGTGTCTTTAAGCACGTTCAGAAGTGTCTTTAAGCCCAGGACAGAGCTACCTGGTGTTGATTTCTTGCACAAAATATCAATCTCTCATAGTAAGGAGATAAGTCACTCTGCTAGAGCAGGTGCGACTGAAAAACCTAGCAACGTTCGTTTGTCTTCAGCCACCAAATATATCGGGGGTCAAATGACAACCACGCAGTGGTTGTACTGTTGAGCAATATTTTTTTTACATTAAAGGCATACAGGTGTACACTGGTCGGGAGGTAAACTAAGAGTGTCCTTGGCTGGCCGGTGCACAGCCTTATATGGGAGGGGAATGGCCTTCACATTCACGCATCACTGGGTCACAGTCCGACAAAACAGACCGGAATTAGGGTGCAATTGGATCGAACGCAAAAATTTTCCTTGATCTTTGTCGCTACCCAATGTAAACACACAACTGGGAAATTTACATCCATTCCAAGCGATGTCTCTTTCGCTCCAATACAAATGCACCCTTACACTAATGGTGCAATCCTGTTGGCCAAGTCGTGAGGCTACTTCGGTTATGTAGTACAGTGGTTAGTACCTCTTTCTCTCACAAAGTCGTGGGTTCGACTCCCACCGTAACAAATATTCAGCCCCCGACGCTATCCAACATTTTGTTATAATTCAGTAGTTGTACTGTCGGAAACTAATACAATAATATAGAAATGAATATCGAACAGCGAGTTAATCATTTTGCAGGATGAAACAACAAAATTAAATAAAAGTTCTGGATTGCGTTGGAGGTTTGATGGGTGCTCTGGTTGGATTCGAACCAACTTACTTTCCGTCTGCAGCAGAATGAGTTACCAAATACTCTACAAAGCGAAGTAACCTCCATACCTAGCCAGAACGATTGCATCAGCCCATAAAACTCTATTATGAATATAATAAAGCAATACAGTCGAACAAAATGTCAGAATTCCCATCGGCTCCTCTTATTCGGTCGATATTTCTTGTATAGAACAGGTAGTGTAATGGTGCTATTGTGTTGGCTCTGTTGTGAGGCTTCATCGATCGTGTAGTGTAATGGTATCATTTCTTCTTTGGGCGAGGAAAACGCAGGTTCGATTCCTGCCGCGAAACTTTGCCTCTGACGCTATCCAACATTTTTCATACATTTTAAAAATACATTCGCTCTTGGGAGTATTTAAACCCATTGAGAAGTTTTTTTCCTTGGATTCAATAACATCAAAGATATTTATTCACCAAGGCCCTGCGTTGAAAGACGTTGGTAATTTTATGACGAAACAAGTGGCATACAGTTTGCCCGATAAGCTGAACTCATTGTATCCAAACATGAATGCCAAGACCAAGTGGTTTTTTTTTTGAGAAAGCAAGACACCCCCTTTGTAGGATTCAAAATGCCCCCGCAGTAAAATATCTAATGAGATGGTAACCTCCCAGTATACTAGTCTCCACAGTGGATTAATGTCCACAATTGGGGACACAAGATGCTCGGGAATAAAAAGTGTCTTGTTATAGCCGGTTGCTCGTAGTAACCACTTTTTCTACCACTAACCACTTTTTCTAAGCGGGGCCCAGTGTGCTGTGGTTAATGAGATTATTTAATCATTAAGTATTTTCAAATGAAATGTCAAAATCCAATAACACTCGGGAGATCCCACATAAACAAATTCGGTTACTACGAACACCTAGTTACAACGAGCAAATTTCTTTGCAAATTATTGACAGCTATATTGAAGAGTACAACTAGTTCCCGATTACAATGAGCATTTCCCTTGCATCTCTTCTCTTCCCTGGAATCCAGTGCATTTCCCAGCATTGTTTCAGGCGAGTTCCCGATCATGAAGCCGGGAGAGGATTATTCATGGATCAGCTGTACATCTTTTAACACACCGTACGGAAACATGCGTGGACATTTCACAATGAAGAACTTACAAACAGGTAGTTTCTTTTGAACAATAACGCTTGAAGAATGCAAATCTTGATTTGAAGCAAAATTTATGCTACCAATAAAGGAACCAAATTTAAATCAGTAAGCCAGTCGTAGGGTTAAAAGATAAATGTTCCATTTTTAGGTGCAAAATCAGAGGTGAAATGTCCCACTTATCACATGCGGAGTCCTCCCGTGCAGACGTCCAGCGAACGCGATATGAGGCGACTGCAAGCACCAGTACAATGTGATAATTAAATTAAGCATCACAAATTCCTACTTCTTTACACTAAACATTACTTTAACGCCCCTCAAATACCGAACCCATGGTTCGTTACTATTCCCCCGTATTGAGTGGAAAAGAAAAACTTTTCCTTTTCCAGTGGTCAACTTTTTTTCCTGGTTTAAATCCCCCCCAAACCCCTTAATTTTACCCAACTGGAAAAGCTCATTTCTGATGAAAAAGGGGGATCTTACTGTGCAATCCGGTTTACGGGAACTGGAGCAGTTCTTAAAACCAGTAGATTCACAAACACCTACTTGGAACATGTATGGATTTTCCTTTACCAGTGTTAATTTGTTTCAAAAATTCTTTCGTCTTGTATTTGAAGTGTATTTCATGTATTTTCACTACAATCGTTTTTCATTACATTACATTAGATTTATAAATACAAGTATATTTAGTTGTTTTTTTTATTTTTTTTCTCTCGACGTACAGCAAATTTTGATAAATAACGGGAAAATTAAAACATGATCATCTGGCCCTGCAAATAAAAAGATAACTATGTATTAGACACGTGGTAACAGGAAGGAGACCGAAAATAGCTTTAATGTAGTTCTTTGGGACCTGCCCTTCAAAAATTTAACACCAGTCGTTTAATGAAAATAATATCATGAGACATTTGTGAAATTTTAAGCAACATTCACCAGCCCATTAATGAGTAATCTCATCCCAAAGATGAACCAAACTCCCATTGAAATCAATGGTAATCTT
>JBCAUG010432228.1:0-15961 GCA_038406175.1 Haplosyllis leylae
AAAAATTCTCAAAAGGTATCTTTTGGTAGCTAAAAAGGTCCTCTACAAATCACCAATTGACATTGCACCCCTATCATAAACCCCTCAAACCATAAATAGATGATTGTGAAAAGTGCCGAGTCATCTAGATCTATGATTTACAATTTTCAAAAATGTTTATAAAATTACAAAACCACATCTATCAAATGTAAAATTTGGTGCTGATTCCAAATATGTATTTGAAATTTTGATATCTGGTCTAGTTTTGGAGATACAAGCATTTGCAATTTACTTCACATTTTCCTCATTTCTGACCTTAATACTTGTCCTATGTAAGACCATGCAAACTGAAGCTTAGGACCTCCTCTACAAGAATATGGAGTCACTTTGCAACTAGGAGGCCTATAAGGGGCAATTTTTGGCACATTTTTGCGATTTTTCATGGAAATGTGCCCCATTAGCAGCCCTAAAATTTTTTTCTAATTTTGACATTACATACCCTTAGAACATGCTTAGATTGACCACTCATTTTTGACCTCCCAACACATGTATGAGATATGCAGTGGCCCATCAAAAAAAATTCACGTTATCAATTTACAAGAAAAATGTAAATCACAAAAATTCTTGAAAAGTGCCTTTTGGTAGGTAATAATGCCCTCTACAAATTTCCAATTGAAATTGCATCAAAATTGTCAACCCTTCACGCCATAAACAGACAATTCTTATTTTGGCAAATTACTCGAACAGCCATAGCTCGGACACCATACCCAAAAAAATAAATCGCTCCGTAAATTTACATATTGTTACACATTTGAGCCAATTTATGGCTCAAAACTCCAAAACTTGGGGGGTCAAAAAAATCTGACAACTTTTCGACATCTCAAAATTTGACATTTATCGGCCCAGTAAATGGCCAATCAGTGACATATTCAAAAATCCCAAACAGGGTATGTAGAATACCCTAGTTATCTACCCACCTAAAACCCCCAAGCATCTTTGATGAGTCATCACTCCTTTATCGAGAAAACTTTGATTTTCTGAAGGTATCCAATTTTGAAAAAAGTACTTGAATGGTCCTGGAGTTGCCAAAAATTGACATATACCAAAATTGACCAAAAAGGGTCCTAGGAGATGTCATAAGGTGTCTTGTGTCCAAATTTGACAAAAAAATTCCAATGGGAAATGTCCTTAATTGCTGATTTGAAATTCCCCAGTGCTACAGTATAAGGTGGTTTAAGCTTAAACTTAAACCACCTAAAAATGGCCAAAATATGTCATAGGACTTGTTTTAAGGTGTCTCAGGTCAAAATTTGACAACAGAAATTTCAAAAGGAAGTGTTTGAAATTGCCAATAGGAAATTGCCAATTGCCATGCTATAAGGTGGTTTAAAATTAAACTTAAACCCCCTAAATTGTTTGTGAAAAAATTCTCTGGATCCCAAAATCAGTAACTTGGTGACGTTATGAAATTTATCATGATCATGTCAAAAGTTGAGGTTGCCTCACATTTTCCTCTGAAGTCAAACTTGACCAATTTTGAGGTGTGACCAATCAAATTGAAGCTTAGGACCTCCTCCACAAGTCTGTGATGTGTTCCTCTTACTAGAATGCCTGAAAGGGGCCTCAAAAAGGCAAAAATGTGTCAGCATCAGCATTTTTATGTGCCTTATTGCTTCCCTGGTGGCATAACCCTATCATATTCTTGTAAAGGAAGTACTGAGCATCAATTTGAGCAATGTCACATCAAAATTGGTTAAGAATTGGCTTCAGAAATGAGCAAAGGGTGATAGAACCATGAAATATGTTAATCATGCTAATTTTGAAAACTTCACAAAATTACTCAGAATCACTCATTTTGGGGTCTGGGGATTATTTTTCACCCAATTTCACCATTTTTTTAAAATTCTGTTTTTAAATTATTATTTTTAAATAATTTGCCCCCAGTAACCCCTGGTAAATATTTTCTTATTTTCACAATGAATCCCTCAGACCATGTTCAGCTTGACCTCATATTGTTTTTGACCTCCCAACCCATTCAAAACACTCAAATCAGGTCATGTTGAAAAATTGATAAATTGTCCATTTACCGGAACACCATGAATTGCAAAAAAAAAAAAAATGTTTTTTCTTTGAAAATTTTTGGGGGGACATAAGTCCCTTCTGTGGGGCCACTGATACCCCTGTTTTGGACTTCTGGTGACGTCTGCCCTGGGTTTCAAAGCCAGGGTGGATCCCTCGCTTGCGTGCTTCCTCGCCTGTGCACGATGGATTCCCAAGATTCACCTAAGAGTAAATAACTCATTCAAGTTTTCGAAAAATGACTTGGTCACTGGTTTTGAATGTAGAATTTAATTTGAGTCATTAAAACTGGCTTGATGCTCATTCGAAATTTGATTTCGTTTAATTAATCTTTAGAAAATTATACTGTCTACAAATTTATATGAACTTCGTTTTGTCAGAGATTTCCTGAAAACAGTATGAATAGCTATTTTTTCGTAGCTTTTATACAAGAAAAAACGATGTACTGCTTTTGAATTTTAATTAAGCATTTTTAATGTCTGGTATCTTCAATATATGTAATATGTAATGGTCTGTTGTCTCAAAATGGCCAATTGACTGAAGTGTTGGGCAACAATTGCTGTCTTTTCCAATTATGAGTCTCCAACTAAACATCTTGAATAAATCTCATCAGATTCAACACTGGGATGCCGAAAATTAATTGTTTTCAATTTGTATTGTAAATTTTCACTTTTAAATATTCTATTTTTTCCACATAATTTTCCACATACTTAATTTGCTGCCTCAAAAGCGTGACAAGAAATGATCGGAAAATACAGTGGTTAGCTAAGGGACTTTGTTGTCCCATGAAATGTTGTGGTTAATTGTGAATATATTTTGAACTGATTGGACCTCCAACTTTCTGACCAATGCTGATGATGGGTTCTTTGTAGTTGCGGCAGACAGCGCTTACGCCGCCGGTGACGTAAACGGGGCACGAAGAAGCGGGCGCACAGCGCTCATACTCTGCATCTGCGGGATCATTCTGACCTTCATAGTGCTCGCGATGAATCTGCTTCTTCGAACGTCAATGTAAGTATCATGGACTTGTTTCCAATGTCCAGATACAGTCGCCAAGATAAAATGCATGCCACTGTTCCCTGCCGTAGGAGAAAGTTAGCTGTGTTAACTAATTAAAATTATTTTATCAACAGGAAAACAAAATTAGGATTTTCCAAGCATTTGCATTTCATCGCAAAATCGGTAAATGGTTGATTACAAATGCATTTTCTTTCTTTTGTCTTCAAGGTATCATCATTGATAGCGAGACGAAAGAAATTGGTATTGCAATTTTCAGCCGGAGAGTCTGGTACCTTCATAGAAATATTGCTTGATGAAACTGCAGAATTCCTAGTTGAATAGTATAGTCAAAACTAATGGCCAAAATAAAGGTGGTAGCAACTGTCAAACCTACTCTTAAACCATATTTAAAGTTAGACTACCGCTCATGTGTAGGTCGTGTAAATGTGTGAAATGACTGTTTCATGTTACATGAGCATTAAAATTTTACAAAAACGAACTTAAAATGTACACAAAAATTCTGACTACACAATAGGTCAGGGAAAGAAAAGTATCTGAAATATTTGTAATCATGTAAAATATAAGTTGACTTCGCTACCTGTTCAAAAGTTGTAACTAAACATTCCTGAGTTTAATAGAATTATGCCAAATAGATCTATTTTATCATTATTGTTGACAACTGGCGTTTCAACCTTTGATTAGAAAAGATAAATTGTTTTAAATTTATGACTTTGTATTCAAACTCAATAAATTGGCATGTCTTTTTCCGAGATCAGATTTATACAACAAAAAAAGCAATAATTAAATGTAACTCTGAGAAACATCCATAGTTTCTGGACATAGTTTACAAGAATTTACCTACTATCCATATCTATGGTATTTTGTTGTCTAGTTGTCATGTTTCCTGTTGACTTCGTTTTACACAGGGTATCTCAGTTATCTGGAAAAATATTTACGGGGAGATAATGGAGCCAAAAGTTTAGGTTTTATTTTGCTTACTCAAACCATTTTGTCTGAAGATTAAATGGAAATGAATTTTTAACTAAAAGTGTAAATATCTTCAAAAATTATTGCTTGTGGCTCAGTTACTTTTAGAAAGTTAGTCACCTGTTAAATTCTAGCAGCCGAAGAAAATTGTTCCAACTTTCAGTCTGTTTTTAACGAGATATCAAGTTTTGTTAAGGTTTCCTATTGTAGGTGATTCCTGATTTATATATTGTGTCCACATATGGGTTTTGTAAGAATTATTTAATCAAATTTTACTTAATATATTGTTGTTTCTTATTGGTAATTTACTTCGTGCAATTTGCCATTGCGTATACATTTTTATTCTTGGAAAAAAAGTTCAATTCTCATTTATTTCTGAACTGATATCTGAATGTTAAGTTGGTTTAAATTTATGATTAGTTGTTTGTAAATATTTAAATAAAATCTATTTAATCTAAATATTGACTTTCTATTTTGTTTGAATAAACCACCCAATGCTCAAAATGTCAAGTGGAAAAACATTAGAAGATTTCTTTTAAATTAAGAGGCCAAAATCGTGTACAAACAGGCCAATTGAATCCCCTGTTTCACACCTTTGCAGATTTAGTGAATAGGGGTAGTAGCGCGGCAGACCACTGATTGGTTCAGGTGTAATTCCCAACTTTCTCCTCTTGGAACAAAAATTGTACATTTTTGTTTGCAGATGTCGGTCAGTCGAAAATGCTTGATAGCTACCTTCCGCTCTGTGAGAAAGCGTTTAACACAAAGGACTATAAATAAAATTTAAAAGAGCTAGAGCCAGGATTTCCCAGAGGGTGCACCAACCTAATCTTTTGACAAAATGATTCCAAAAACTGCATGCAAATGAAGAATTTTGGCCCAAAGGGAGGGGCCGTCCTTGGTGCCCCCACCCCGATCTGACAATGGGAGCATTACAATATATTTGTTTTTATGAAGAGGAAAATTTAGAAATAATATTTTCTCTGCTTTGCATATCATTGTGCAATTTTTGGATCTGCCATTTTTATTTGAGCTTCGCCAACACAAAGTTCCTCATGCTCCAGATGCATTATTGATTTATCCACCCTTGTTGCTTAATCGACCTTTTTATTCGAGTATTATCACTATTTGAAGCTGCATACACATAATCTTTTCATACTAGTGTCTCTTCTGAAGCATTATATGCATTTGAAATCTTTTGGAACTGGAATTACTTTTCAAGTGAACAATAAATTAAAGAAAACCTTCATGCTTTTGAAGTAGCTGACTCACAGCAGGACAACTCCAGAACATCCTGTTTAGCAGAGAAATGGTAGAGAGCAACTACGATACGTTTGTTCTTGTGGTGACATGCAAGCCCTGGGAGTGACTGAAGCTAATAATTCTGAACTTGTTAATGGAAAATAATAGTAAATTAGTGAACAGTTGGCGACCAATATTTTGCGGTTTGGTTGAAATGGCATATGCGCCATGAATTCTTGAATGAAAATGTTATGACCATTCACCCAACTGTGTACATCAAACATTAAAGTAAAAGAACGAATTTTAGGAATAATGACCGATCACGAAATAGAGACTACGGAATCCCGAACTGTCCCGGATGTGGTGCCACCGGAAGTCCAAGAAGCACCGCCCGGGTACCCAGAGCCACCGCCTGCATATCCAGGACCTCCGTTACCTGGGTACCAATCAACAGCAGTTCGAATTGTGTACATTCCGTACCCAGTTCCACAAGGGGAACCATTTCAAAGTTCAAGTTATTCACATCTTCCACAGCATTTTAATGCACCATCGTGTCCTGTCAAGGGTACACCATACTCCGAGACAGCTTCCATGTTGCCAGCAGATGTTCAGGATTTTGTCTCAAGGTATGGATCTCAGTGTCCCACGAATGAGCCTTGCGAATCTCAGACATTTGAATCAGTGGAACAAGGTCAAGCACTATATCAGAGTCAAGTCCAGATACAAAATGAGGAGTATCCAAGAGTTGTCATAACTTCACAACAGTGTGGTCCCACAACAACATCTGCAGCACAACGACAACAACAACAAGTTGACGGCAAAGAACCAACGACTCATCTTTGGTTGGCGGTCCTTGTGTGCTGTTGCTGCTGCCCTCTCATTGGGGCCATCGCCGTTGGTTTCTCTGGTAAGAGATTTCTATTCTAGATTTACAGATGTTATCGGAACTGTCGCACTTTGTTTAATGAAATGGGTAATGAGCAATAAACTAGTTTCACCATCCTTTGTTGAACCAACATATAATTCTTAATACGTGGCTACATACCTACAGACCTCAGATTAGATCAATAGTACACGCAAGATTTGTATGATCTGTAGAAATAGAAAATAAACGGTAATCTGTTGGGTAACAAACCGGTGATAGATTCAATAACTTTTCACAAGAAAAAGACATGGTTTCTTGGTTCCCTGAATTGATCACTACTAAAATTGACAACTTTAAAGAATATTTTCTTCGTGACAGATATATCTTCTCAGAATGGCTTGACATTTTCTTCTTACAGTTTCTTCGCACTTGGACCACAAGGAAGGCAACTATGACAAAGCAACACGAAAGGCCAGGATTTCTTACAAGGTTTCTGTATGTGGATGTTTTGTTATGATGATTATGGTCTTCCTTGGTCTCATTTTATTTTCATCATTACCATAATGACAAACCCACTTGGCCCTTCTGTTCTGCACAGTGGAAATGCGCAATATACGAAGATAGGGCAACTGTAAAAAGGGACCGTTTTTCCCGAAAAGAGTATTGTAGATTTGACCTGTTGCTGTGATAGATGTCTTGAAAGACAAAGGATGAGAAAGAAAAAGTGAAAAGTAAAAGATGTATAACATTGCTGATCTAAGTGGGAACAAACACTTTTTATTGCAGTAAAAAATATGCCAATTGAAGGGATAGAATAAAATTACAGCTTCAATCGATTTGAGAACTGCAAATGGACAGACAATTGGCTTTTCCACATAAGTACCAAAGCTATAATGAAGTATCCATTCTATTGAGATGTGAAATGGACAACTGATTATTGTATGATAAATGAATGAATAAAAGACCTGAGTCAGTTTTGTTATCAGAAACACAATAGCTTCTGAAGCTGCATCGTAGATTGGTTTGCTGCACGTACTTGTTAAAAAGAATGAAAAAATCAAGGAGTGAAGAATTCCACTTTGGTGACTCATTAATGTGCAAGTCTAAACTTAATTCATTACCAGACTTGTGCAAGTCTAAACTTAATTTGTTACCAGACTTGTGTAAGTCTAAACTTAATTTGTTACCAGACTTGTGCAAGTCTAAACTTAATTCATTACCAGGCTTGTGCAAGCCTAATACCCCTCTCCATCCTTCTAAGTTTCCAAGTTTTCCGATGTTCATTTCAATCTCCCCCCACCTTCCATTGCTGAGGATTGTTTCAATCTCACCTCACGTGGGTTCAATCTCACCTCACATGCTCCCCTCCACACGAAAATAATATCTTTCACCTTGCATGGAAAAATTCCCAAAATATTCGTGAAGCAACCTCTACGAGTCACCAATGAATGAATGCGATGAAAATCATTTAGATGTATGAAAAACCAGGCATTATTTTACAGGAAGGCTTTCAAAATACAAGTGTAAGAATTACACAGGGACAACTCGTGGGGAATTCGTGATATTCATTTTAATTTTTGGTTAAACTTTAAGTTAAATCCTTTATGTTAAATCCTTTGGGATATGTATCACTGCTTCAAATAAAAACAAAAATATGTAAAATTATATATTTCAAAAATATGTCAAATTTTAAAGCATGTATCTTTCAGGTGTTTTATGTTACTCTCCTGTTTTTATTTCGTCCAAATACGAACACAGATTTGACACCTGTAGAATCATTCAGTTTTTAGACAACATAAAATTCAGCAATGTAGCAACAAACATTTACAAAAAAAAACTGGAAATGCAGTCTCAGTTCTGCATGTTTTACTTTTTATTTTATGTAAAAGCATTTCTAAATAAGTACAGAATTTTGAAATTGATGAATAACATCTTTCGCATAAATTCGTTAGTTACGATGGTGGGAATCCACACCTTACCTCAGTGTTTATCCATGCGTGACAGTTTAAATTGCGGGTGCTGGAAAACTAAGAATCAGTGGGGTTTTCCCTAAATGGAGCAGAACTTTCACTGAATTCAGCTAATTCAGAGAATCTGAAAAATCACTGAAGCATGAATTAGGATCAATTTGACTGTCTTCTCTGTTAACAGTGTCTCTGTGGCACAGTGGTAGAGTCTCTGTCTCTGATAATTTCCTGCAATGAACCAATGAAAAAATCAATTACAAATCGATCACAAATCAAAGGTGACGAAATCAAATTGTTATTTTAACAAAAAAAGGGAAAATCTCGAAAACACTCTGAGCCTGAAGTAATTAACAATCTTCTTTCTCATCACAATCTTAATCATCTGAAGGAAGCTGCTTATCCAGATCGTTTTCATCGATCCATTTCCAGAAACGAGACTCCGCAATTGGCATATGTCCCACATACGCGCAATTACACATTGAGAACAGTCACCTTGTCGGATCGTCAGGTCTACATTGGCGACAGCACGTCAAAACGCAAAGAGTTAATCAATTGTCCTCACTCTGTTTGACACACAGCTGCATGGCAGGAAATAAACGAGACGGATGATAGAATATGATTTGAAACCTAGTGACACATAATTAGGTAAGCAAATTAGTACATTTTAATTGTTGAATTGAATTTCAAACGCCAGCGATCTGAGGAAACTGTTACCCAGTTTCAGCTTCCATAATGGCCCACGCTCCACTTAGTGTTAAAAAATTGAATCGATACATTTACCATTAAGACGGTTTGACCGAGAATTCTACTACTGCGTCTTATTACTCTTTGTTACAATAACCGGAATTGAATCATAATTCCAATCCAATGGTGGATCCAGCATTTCAGCACGGAGGGGACGTCAAACGAAGAATCCCTATTTTAAATGTCTGAAAAAGTAAAAGAAATTAAAAGATATTTGGTCAGGGGTGGGCTGAAGCGCCCTCTTGGATCCGCCACTGGAATCACACAAATCTGCATGGTGTCTGGACCAATTCACTTTCAATTAACATGAAGATACTGAAATTAGTTTCAGTTTATGGTGTTTGGGCTAGGATTACTTCAAACAAATGACCAAGTGTTAGCAGAGTTCCAAAGAATGGCGGAAGAAGACACATCTTGCAAAGAAGGATTTCTTAACCCTTCCGCGCCACCTCAATCAGCACCTTATGAAGAACCCCCACCCCCATACCCTGGGGATACCCCATACCTCACGAAGCAAATTCAGTACCCACCACACGAGAGTGAACCCATGTTACCAACTAGTGCTATTCTACAAGCGAGTCCATTGGAATTCCATCCAGGAGAGTATCCACCATCGGGTGTGCAGTACATTCCACAGCCTCCACAGCCGAACACCGTGGTCGTAACAACTTTACCCCCATTGGGAGCCGTCCTCAACGAACCTTCAGAAGCCGAAGTTAACACCTATCTCTGCTGCTCAATATTTAATTTCCTGTGTTGCTGTCCTTTCATAGGGTTAATCGCAGTATATCTTTCAGGTAAAGATTGTTGCTAAAACTACAATTTTGTTTTGTTGATATTTGTTTCACTAAATGCCTCGAAAGAACAAACCACCCCTTGAATTGCCAGATTGGTACCAATTACTCTATTTTTCTGACCTTATTTCTGTCTGTCTGTCTGTTTCTATCTAACTTGTTTACCACATGGCCAGAAATTATCGTAAACTATATCATATAAATTGACAAATAGGCTTTGTCGTCTTACCATTGTTGTGTTTCTTGTCTTTGAAATAGATTTTTACTTTTCATGTAGAATCGTCTATCATTGCTAGTAGAACTTTTTATCAAATTCTTCTTCACGTCAAATTTCATAAAGCCTGAATGTTTAAACCGTCAATAATCCAGCGTTAAGCTTGTCATTCACCCATTAATAATTCACAGAATTTCGACTTAACTCGGGAATTAATTCTCTCCTATTTAACTTTCAGTATTATCTGGCTGTCTGGTTGTGTCTGGGGACACTGAGCAGGCACGACGAAAGGCGCTGCAGGCACGTACCATGAACGGTGTGGGGATTATCGCTGGAGCCATCCTAATCATCATCATCGGCAGCTTTTGTTTGGGATATTACGTCGCTTGAGATATACGTGTACGAGGCAATGAATGAAGGGAAGTTTAGCCAACTTCATTTGTGAATCAAAGTCAGTGTGGAAGTACGACATCATGGCAACATGTCCAAGTAAAGTTGTGTAATGGACCAAAACCAAGCTTTCCAAGTTGGCTACTTTTCCCTACATTCAGTCGAGTTTTTCACAAACACACAACATTGGCATTGTTGGCATTATTGCCAACTTTGTATTCCCATAAAATTGCAGTTTTCTTCTTTATTTGCACCAGCTGATGTTAGTAAATTTGAAATAAGAAAGTTAGAGTTACCTGAGGATTGCATTTCAAAGTTAAATGCTTTATTGGACAAATTGATTTTTAATGGCAGAGCTAAAACAATGTTGGTATCCTTGTCTTATGGAGAGATTGTGAAAAGCTCTATTGAGTCGATCGACGTGAACAAAAGCAAAGCTTGAAAACAATTCAAACATGCTTTTTACACAGTGTGGATTTCACATCATCCTAATGTGGTAGTAATTTGTCTTGAAATAAGAATGTCCTGCATATTTGAGAAGAATGAGATAAAATGATTTTTCAACAAGAAAGTCCTCCTGCGTGAACGCAAGAGGCATACTGACCGCCGCATGGCAAGTGCTCACTTGTGTTGTCCTACCCGGGGGTGGGGGGGATTACTCAACTAGGGGGGGGGCACCCAGTCTGAGTACTCCCCAGCTGGATGGCTGACTGAGTACCCCCCTGGCTGGACTGAGTACCCCCGAGCTGGACTGAGTACTCCCCCCAGCTGGACCCTGCTGGACTGAGTACCCCCCCTGGACTGAGTACCCCCTCCCTGGCTGGAATGAGTACCACCCACCAGCTGTACTGAGTATCCCTCCCCCTGGCTGGACTGAGTACCCTCCACCAGACTGAGTACCCCCCCAGCTGTGGGCCTGAGTACCCCCCTCCCTGCCAGACCCTCAGAGACTACCCTGGGTATGTGTATGATCTGAGTACCCCCCCCCCCCGGTGGACAGACAGACTGATGCCTGTGAAAACAATACCTTACTGTCGTACTACGTTCGCGGTCGGTAACAAGAATGCCTTTCAGTTGGAGGTACACCATCCGTGTGAAACATAGATCTCAAAAGCATTTCAGATGGACCAAAAATATATTGTTTAGTTTTGACATGACCTGACATTATGTTACTTTGACTTCAGATGGTTTTTACCTCTTGAACAAGCCTGAAAGGAATATTAAGTAAAATATGAGATTATATTATTTCAACTTGGTCCAGTGACTTTTGTATTCAATCCCAACCTGCATATTGTACACTACTAGAAATTAACGTTAAATATGGCGCCTAATTGACGAATGGAAACTGTTGTTCCAGTCAATACCGTGGTGTCTGTGAATTTGCAAATAGTATTTGTATAGACACTTAAAGATGCATTCAAAGTGAAGTTTCTGACTCCAGTGGTTCAAAAGTCACCCCGCATGACGAAACACTCCGATAGACAAGTTGACAAATAGACTTGACTAAATATATTATCTGACTGTATGTCTGTATTGTAAATATATCTGACACTGATAACACATGAAAAGCAGAATGGCCAATAATTTCATGGCAACTTCAAACATTTTCCCAGAATTACCAGCCATCAGAGATGATCAATGCCAGTTTACTTACATTGCCAAGATGGCTATTCAACTACAAAAGGTTTATATTTCATCAATAAGTGGAGTTTTTTAGATTATTGAACACTTTTTTGTACTCTTCAAACTACGCGGTAAATGGATGTACACTAGAAGATGAAAGGTTGAATCATCAAATACTATGGCTACATATTCTCCCTTTGTACTACTGTAAATGACACTGACAGAGATCATTGAATTTCTGTTGAGTCAGATGAGTCTTAAACATATGCTAACAATGACATGAAGGTACATATGTTGATTTTTCACTGTTCATATCACTTGTGATATTTTAGTTGGATTCCTTGTGGAAGAATCTTGCATGCCTTTTGTGACACAATCTTTGTGAAGATACTCAACTTCTTTAAAATAACAAGTCAATTTTCTTCAGACTTTCTCATTGTGGAACGGGCTAAAATAAAACAAACATTGGTAGGTCCAAGAAGAACAACTGTATTGACCCACTCCCAAGTATCTTGTAAAACAAAGTGAATTTAATGTAAATCAGAACTGGCAATTACAGTTATTTGCCACCGACTCCATGGTTTAGAAATCAAATTTGTGATAGCAAAATATTGAATTCTGATACCGAAATCCGTGACAAATGTATTTGAAAATTCACCAGTGTAGGTGGCGGTAGACCAAAAATAATCCCCACAGTCTATCTGCTACTGATCAGAATTAAATTGTTTACAAGTCTGTATTTCAGTCTATGTTGAGTATTACTTTCTGGGGGTTCAACGGGTTGTAAGCAACTTTACAATCTTGGTCAAAATGGCGACGATAATTTTCCAGGTGTGCCCTTGTGTTAGTTTCATAAATCCGCTTGAGCACCTGGCGCCTGTGTTTTAAATATTGACATGTGGTATTTGATTGATACTACAATTTATAAGATGATTAACATGAGTAATACAATTAGATGAAGTTTTACATTCCATTTCAATTTTGTTATTTTTTTATTGTTTGCAATAATGTTTTGTCGTGAACCTTTTTTCAGTTATTAGATATTTGTATTTGCAAATAAAGGTCCCGTATTTATTAATCTAATTTATTTTGTGGCGAATGCATTTAAAATTGCAATAAATTGGATAATTACATTTAATTTATTTCTTTTAAATTGAAAGAGGTTGGATTTCTAAGTGGTGATCATTTAAAAAATTAAGTATTGTGTTTGATTAACCCTGTTCTAGAACTTTCGTGATAACTACTCGGAGTTTCAAAGCCAGATTTCTCAGAAACGAATCGATAATAGTTGAAAAAATTTACTTGAATTCTGCTGTACCTTTTCTTTGCGCTGTTGCGGAGTTCATTGACATTGACTGAAATAATTAAATCAAATCTTTTGTTCGCTGCTGAAACTCGTATGACAGTAGTACTATGCACCATCAAACAGTGAAGTAGGTGCATCACTCAAGAGACTTGTCAGTTGAACTGAAGGATCTGCTTTAAAAAGTATTTGGGAAAATGATTTTTTATTCCTTTTTAAGCGGTTACTAGGGCATATTGGCCAATAAATAGGCTAGTAGCTGCCCACTCTGGGTTCTTCCCTGACATTATATCACTGATTCTCAAGATAATTACAGAAATCTCTTACAGGTTCGTGTATATTTCGAGTATTGGACCCGAGTGATTTATAGTAAACCGTTAGAACTAAGGAAAGCTGTTCTTCCTCACTTCCACACAACCTCACTGTTATTACATCACAACAATTCAAAAAGGACGCACAAGAAGTTCCATCAGGTTCATGCCAATATAAAATAAAATTAATGGAATCAGACGTAGCTTCCACCCAGGTGTCAACTCAAAATTCTGAAAAGAAAAGATTCAAAGGAGAATCATATCTTTTGGTGCGAGTTATCCGAGTCTAAGTCTTCTCGACTTTAAAATCGCACATATGAATGATGAAATGTTGGATTTATTTTCAAATGATAAATGTTTTCATGTCTTAAGTGTAAAGAATATGTGAAGAGGCTGAAATGTGTTTCTGAACTCCAGAGTCTAATATTCTCTACTTATTGTATTGCACAAAAATCCCCAAACTGGCCAATAATTTTAGTTTCCATTTTGGAAAAACCAATCAGTTATCACAAGAATCAATATTTAATAATAACAATAGAACTTGAGTCCGATGCTTTTTGTCCCAACAGAATCTTTATCATCAAAAATAATCAATGACCAATTTAATCAACCTTTCAGTGATGAAACTATGCTTCTTCAAGGAGCAAAAGTTTAAGTCAATGTCACATAGAACCCTATTTCAGACCAAATGAAGGCACAAAGAAATAAGACAGTCTTACATTAATTAACATTAATTACTTAAATCATCGACAACGGTTCCTGTCCTTATTCCTCCTGTTACACATTTGATTGAGCGAATGCCTTGTCAGCTCAGAGAGGAGAGCATTATACCTGAGTGGCTGAAGTCCCAAGTTCAATACTCCCTAGGGTAACATTTTATTGCTGGATTTTTTGTTTTCATGTAGTAAAGCCTGTGATGCCAATATTGCCATTATTGCTCATTTCAGCTATTTTGTGAAAAACTCCATTCGTTTACTAAAAGAGACTTGTATGAAAGGTGACCTGATCTTCTAATTTGAGAATCTGGATACTACAAAGTAGCCAATGTTTTTTACCTATCAATAGATTTATAATAAATCTTACAAAGTTCGTCAGAGTTACCCTACTTTCAGGTATCCCATCCCCTCCCCCGCTAATGAACCACGTGATAAATGTTTCACTGCCTTATATTTCTAATTATCCTAATTTGAGATTTGGATAAAATGGAACTGCCTAATGAGAACAAGTAAGAGAATTACCAATGAAAATGATTGCATGGGGCACTGGGATCTACAATTACATCACAGCTTCACAGAGGTATTTAAATGAAGGGCAGATTGACAGGAAACAACTTCATATGAGTACTTCCTATCAACGGCAGAGATGACTTGTCTGCTTTCTTAGATCTGTCTGCTTCACCCTGTTGATGCTAAAAGAGATTAAATTGCCAAGGAAGATGTTGTTATCTGTAGTTATTTAATTGATCAGCCCACTTCCAATGATAAAGACCAATAGAAAAAACCTTAAGATAAACTGCATTTTCTTCGCTGAAACACTAAAAATGTTGTCCCGTTTTTGTGTGTTTTTGACTTCAGTTCTTAACATAAAGAAGTAACAATCAATAGTAATTACAGAAATTTTAGTCTGTAAGCAAATAATTGTTTTTGTTCGCTTTCATCAAAGTGTAGGGTGTTTTTTGTGAAAATGTTGAAGGTTTAATTGACTATTGAAATTAAGGAGCTCCACGTTTGCTTTTGACATAAATACTATTTACATCCTGTCAAGGTGAAGGGAAGGGAACGACAATACGGTATTGATTTTTTACCCACTGTATTTTTCTTTTTTTGATGTTATGAACCACAAGTGAATTCGTCATCAATCATTCCAGTTTTTGAATTATGATAGTCAACCAGTAATCTCTTACTTTGGTTACTATTGTGGTTACATTCTTCCATTTTCACAACACACAGTAGTGGTGAGATATAAGCAATTGAAAGCAACAAATACGGCAAAGGAATTAATTTCAGTACAGTTCTTGCAAGAAATTTCTGGAAACAGTAAAGGTTAAACTGATGCTTGTGTTTTGAACTGAACTGAACACAGCTGAATTATCAACTATTACATAATTTCCTCCAAAAAGACTTGTAAAGTTTTGGATTGCCAGTCATCCTCTTGAATGGTTTAAGATCTATTTACAATAGTCAGAACTAGTACAGAACAACAGATCCTGTTTTTCGAGAACTTTACTAATAGGTCTGTTGTTCTCGTATGAACTTCAGTAACATTACTAGCTATTCCTGTCAACTGAGTCTTTCAATGGACAAATATAGATAGTGCCTCTGTAGGGTAAACAAATACGTTGGATCCAATAGAAATGCTTTACTCCAGACACACCTTTTCGCAGGGTCTCAATCGAGTTTTTCACAATAAGATCAAATTTCACATTTTAAGACAGAATTTACATCAGACATGCTTTAATGATTTT
>JBCAUG010432450.1:0-15960 GCA_038406175.1 Haplosyllis leylae
CGGTGCAGATCTCGATCGTTCTTACCGTAAATGAATGTTGCCAAAACCCTCTTTTTGCAGTCTGATGTTATCATCGGTTTGACGTAACAAAATCCACTGGTTGATAGTTTACATTCTCAATAACATGCATAGCTTCGTGTAACTTCTTTTCTATTCCAAAGGCACCATTTATCCTGATAATGGCTGATCACTTATCAGCATACCATTTAAGTATTTAGGCGGTCGTGTTTCACGCGTTGTTCACAGTAAACAAGTCAGCAAGAAGGGGTGTGTGAAAAACCTTCACTCGAGTCCCAGTTCAGTTTCACTTCAGTAGAGTAGTTTTTGATAAAAAAAAAACTCAGAAATTACTGTAATTACGAAAAAATTGGAATCAGCATTGTTTCATGGGAGGCCTAAAAATAGAACATTTACCTCCTCCAATGCTTACTGTTTTTGCATCAATACCTGGGTGAACGTCCATATTTTTGGCTGAAGGTCCATATTTTTGTATGGTTTTACATTTCACTTTCAAATAAATGAACATTGATAGACTTGAGATATTGGTACACTTTGGAGCATTTGACCAGATATTGTCATCGTGGTATCGATGATTTCTGGAGTGAATACCATTTGCACTGTGCTAGCGTACTTTTGGTTGTTTGTTACCGACCGCGTCCGTGGTACAATGGTGATGTAATGTTTTAATTCCTGCCTGTTTGTCCATTGATGCGGGGGTCCCCATCCTTTGACACACTGGGAATATATCCCATGATGCACATGATGGACACAGACATACTTTTGCACTTTAAATGCCTAAAACCGAGAGATAAATGTGTGCTTGCCCGACACTGAGCAAAATGTTGACGTGAACGTCGTGTATTTGATTTGGACAAACACTTTGCAGAATCTTTTGCCCTTAATATTTGAATCAGCATCGTGTAACAAAGCGTCCCATACAACACTGATGTACTTTCAACTGAAGAGTCACCAAGTCAGATAAGGTGTATTAATTTACAAAGAAACCTCAGTTGAAAGTCAAGCCCGCACGAACACTTTTTGCGGAAGGCTATGTAGACAGCATTATGTAAGAAGAAGCCTATCACTCACACAGACAATTGTCCGCCAATGGGTGCTGATATAGCATTACAGTTTAAGAGCTGATTGAAGAGTGGCAAAAGAACTCGCTTCTGCAACATTTCAATAGAAAATTTTAATGTATCCCTATATGTCCTATTGTAAATTCGGTAAGAATATCATCCATTGGAATATTCCAAGATTGATGTTTCCACTAGAAGCAGACATATCTGCGTGCCCAGTCCACAAAATCTTGGGAAATTTTTCTGGGGCCTCCTTGACCCACATCAGTATCGCTTCAGAAGTCCTGTAATTTCACTAATAGTATGTAATTGTTCAAGAATAACTTTTTACTTTCGCGCTGCAGTCTATCTGTGCAAACTAAAAAATGCACAGATTTGGTTTTCAACAGCCTAACTAGTTACAGAATAATAGAAAATTTCTCCAGTTCAGCCTCAGCCAGATTGAAACTCAGCCAGGCAAAAGATAATAATTAACTATTGTTGTCAGCAATATAGTTTTATTCAAGAAAATGTTATGGCTGAGGCTAAACCAAAGATATCTCAATTTCTCTGGTTCAGATTGAGCCAGGTCTGCCTTATCCAGTCCATCTAATGTCCCCCATAGTTGGAATGTTCCTTGTATACTTTAACTGTGGAGTAAGTTTTATAAATAATATAATTAACTATTGTTATTGACAATTTTACTGGATATTGTTTTATTAGATATACACGTAACATTTTGACTGGGGCAGAAACTGGCTGAGGCTGAACCAGAGATGTTTCATGAAATAATAGAATTCTCACGCTGTTGAAATGAATACAATGATACAAACACACTGCATGATATTTTCAACTCTCAGTGTTTGCATGTTGTGTGGTACTATTTGTTCACTACATTTATGGAAAACTCTTTCATAATCATCGAACGTTAGCACAGATTTTCATTTATTTGGGATTTGTATTCACACCCATATGCACTGAGGGATACTATTCATCTTTAAGTAGTAGTTTCCAAAATTGATATCAAAAACTCAAACACCTTAACCACCACTTAAAGAAGCCTAGTGAACAACAAACAGGTGCCATTTTGCCCATTTTGTTCAGTGAGAATTTTCAATTGATAAAGCTCATACATCAAGGGCTGATGAAAGGAACATGAAAGACTTTAAATCAGATGGCTGTCACAGATGATGTGTTCCTTTAACCTGATATAATAAAAAAAGGCAATATCAAGAGATTTTTCTCATTTCAAGATGGATTCTTTTTAAAAAAATATTTGGTGTACTCTATCACATTGTCAGGAGTTTAGTATGTGGTAGTACTTGAGTGTTGATCTTTTTTGCCTGTAAATATGAAAGGTACTAGTTATCGCCTGTGCAAATTTTGTCGGTTATCTGATCTTACAACATTCAGAGCTTCTAATTTAATACTTTTTTTGCTAATGTCTTCAATGTAACTGGTGTTAGTGGAAGAAAGCACTTTTTATTGAAACTACGTGTATGTTCCAGTTTCTTGCACAATGATAATGTTTTAGATGCGAATACTGTCTGACTCCTTTGTCTCGTTGTAATTGTGATAAAACGTCAAATTTCAACGCACACACACTGGTATTGTTTGATCACTGAACTCGAAATGCTGACGAAAAAGCACATGTACCAAGAAATTTGAGAAAACTGAATAAGTAACTTTTGCATCTAACCATAAGCGACCACCAGTACGCATGACTGTTTTAAGAACAGTGGTTCTTGTTTGTCAGTCTCTCAGTACGCTGGTGTTAACTTCTTTCTTTATGAAATTTCCCTGTGGAAGGATGAATATATTCCCCGTGATTTATTTAAATGTGTGTGCCCTTGTTTACAGTGATGTCCCCACAGGGGTGTACCCCACGCTTTAGGGTACACTTGCTGTTCAAATAAAAGAGAGGGTCATAAAAATCTGAGTTTTCTTCGCGCGACTAAACGCAAAAGGAAAAGACAAGTTTGTTCAATTTAGAGCAGATGGCTTAAACGTGAGGCCATTTCTGTCTTGGAATTTACGACTTGGCTTTGCATCTTAATCAAAACTAATCGAAGCCCTTGATGTTCATCCCAGACCATTGAGTGCTAATAAATCTCAAAGAAGTCGTCACTAAAAAGGGCCTTTTCTTTACCATATGTTAGGTCACATAGCTAGCATTGGGGTCACGCAATATTAAATCCCAACCATGTCTAGAAAATGCGACATAATATTTTTGTGGGGGCGAAATGATATTTATCGAAAAAAAGTTCATAAACAGAACATTAAAAAATACTTCTGGCGACACAATCTGCATTACAATCTAAAGATGATACATTATATTTGGGTTGAAATGGAAATAAGGTTATCTTTTGGATCAGTTGACCACCATTCAGTAAATTTCCATACAAAATATTGCTTTTCCCTGCTGGATAATAACTTTTGGCCTCACACGACCTGAGATAAGTATTAAGAATTTGACCAAGGTAAATATATCACATTGCAGATGTATTAGTCTAATTGTTGAATTTCAGATCTAAAGTAATGATAGTAAATTGTCCCAAGTGTTCCTTAAAATTCAGTATTTCTTGAAATCTAGCAAATGGTTGCGATAGTTACAGAACATTTTTGCCCATCTGTACAACTGAATTAGAAGTTGAAATCACCACAAAGTATGAAATTACACAACGCTCTGATTGTCAGGTGAATCCCTATTCCTTGTAAGGTTACTGAGAATAATTTAATTGTTTTGAGTGTTTTTATTATTATTAACGCATCCCTCACATTAGTATGAGACAATTTCATACTTTGTATGAATACTATCAGACATGGCAGATTTTTAGACATCACAGAGCATTGTTAAATTGGACAAATACATTTTAAGTAACCAACAGAAGTGTCTATGTCTCCCTGGAGTCAGAAATGACACCGTCAGGTCACTGTGTATCAGAGATGTTTACCCACAGAACGGACATTTGTCAACAACAGTGTTAACATTAAGTTTTAACATTTTGCTCCTAATATATACACTTGAATGCATTTGAATCTCTAGAAAAGGAATGTGTTGATTTAGAATATTTACCAGAATTTATTTAGAGGGTTTATTTGTCCATGGTTCTGTATATTTTTATGAGCAGTTGTTTAGTTAGTAAGGTAAGCATTTACTTTATTTTGAAAAGAAACGTGAACTTGCGGTGGATTTCATTGTAGTGGTCTCAGTCAGGTTAACACTCTACAAACGTTGGTACTTAAAATGTACACAATTTAGAGACGGCTATTTTATCTTTACAGAATGAAAAAAAGAACCTAAATTAAACAGGTTTCGACGATCTTTCTGTTGGTCGAATGAATGGGCTTTCTTGTCCATGTACAGGTGGGGAACGGTTAATTCGAACACGGTTAATTCGAAGTTCCACTTAATTCAAATTTGTTTACCACAATCCTTCTTATCATTTAATGTCAAAATGCATTGTTTATTCAAATTCCACCTATTTTGAAGGAAAATCTTGCCGACGAATCAGTTCGAATTAATCGTGCCCGACCTGTACTGAAATGGTCAATGTCATGGGAATGAATTTGTGAACGAGGACTTCTGTCATTGCAAAGTTCACATAATAATATATTTGAAAGTATTTTATATTTCAGGAATTTTTGTTTTTAATTCTTTTTGCATTGATGCATTACTTTGCTGCGGACCGCCTTCAGTATTGAGCATTGTCACCCATACGATATTTTATTACAAATTAACAAAATTCATCCAAATATGTGATAAATAAACAAGTTGTTTTTCCTTATATAATTTAACCTCGAGGTAAATGTCAAACTTCTTTGTCATGCAATTGTGTCCAATGACGGATCATTTTCTTTCAAGGTAACATGCACTGTGTCTCGAAAATGTATTATTTTACACGAAAATACTATGGCAAGTAAGTGAATATTCGGTACATAAATGGCCCACAGCACAATTTATCCAAATAAATGCACATCTTGTCCAAGGACTCTAAGTATGTTAGGATACAAGCCATTTATTGAGATGTTTTTTTCGAGCCGATGGAGGCAATTGTGGGTTGTTTTGACTAAGTTATGAAAAGCGTTATGTTCACTTTTTATGGCTGCAAGATTCACGTTGTATTTCATAATCTGAGTCAAAATAGACCATTGATCTAAGTTTTTTTTATGTGGAGTGTTTTTCGGGGTACGGTTGTCATTGGCTTTTGTGTACTTCTTATATCTCAGCAATTGTTAAAAACTTCTTACGTGGATCGCCAAAGTTATTTTCAGAAATTTGACGTATTGCAGAAAAGGATTCCAGGCTGAAAAAAGAATGTATTTACTTGCATTCACGTAGGATACATCCGGTTTAACACCTTCCAGTTTTAATGTGTAAAAGAATTTACCCGTTCACATTTGCATTGAACAATTCAACTAAAACGATATGGAGAAAAAAATCATAAATCGCCTTGGGTAAGTTTCATTATTTTTTTCACCACACCTTGTAGGAAGATCTTTCAATTCTGACTGGTTACCGCCCGCGTACGTAATGCGAGGGAAGGTAATAGTTTCACTTGGTCTGTCTGTCCACCAGGGGGGTACCTGGGATGGGGTACCCCCCACCCAGCCAGGACTGGGGTACCCCCTGGCTGAGGTGGGGTACCCCCCAGTACAAGTCAGGTGGGGTACCCTCCCCCCAGTACAAAACAGTGTACAAGTCAGGCAGGGTACCCCCAGTACAAGTCAGTGTACAAGTCAGGTGGGGTACCCCTCCCAGTACAAATCAGTGATAGGTCAGCTACACAGCAGGCGGTATGCCTCTTGCATTCACACAGGAGGATTTTCTTGTTCGTAAATAGTTTCATAATGGTTGTCTATGAGAAATGTTTTGTAGTTGTCTCTTGGACAGATAATTCTGACTGAACTAAAAAAAAGTCCTCATAGAGAACCATTGTAAAACTATTTACGAACTATAGTTAGGGGCCTACAGGGTGCAGAAGCAAGAATTTTCCAAAGCTGAAATATTTCCTATGCTTTTTGCGTAAGATTACCAGGCAAAATTTCATTCATTGCATTGTTGTCAGAGGTAGCAACCCTATATGTTGCTAAAATTACTCCAAAACTCCATGAAATTAAAGTAATGTTGGTTCATGGAGAGGGACAGGGTCGACAATTTTCTCTGTAGGTTTTATCCCGGATTCAAGCAAAATCTCGGCTTGTTCAAATCTTGGAAGACTGTGTCCAAATGTTCAAAACTATCTGTCTCGGAATCAAATCTGACCAATTTGCACCTCAAACTGATGAAGGGTGAAACCTTTGCGTAATCGTCAATCTCATCATTAGTGTCGCCTATTTTTGCGCAATTAGAAGTCACGTAAATATTGTGCAAAAAAGCGTTTTGTACTGAACGTTTTCTTCAGGCTCGTTTACACTTTGCGTTTTTTTCTGATTGTGACTGCGTTTTGTTTTTGCTTATTTAGGCTGTTTAGGAGGAGCTGGTGATGTTGTCGCAGTCGCACTGTGTGAACACTTCTATTGAGTCCTGTACAACCCATTTGTTGTGACAAGAGGAATTACAGTCGCAATTAGAAAAAACGCACAGTGTGAACAAGCCTGTAATTATCCGACTGTTTTATTGCTTGGACAGTTCCAAATTGAATGGTGTCACCAACAGGTGCTAATTACACTCAATTGGCCGTTAATTTTCAGCGAAATGTTTTCCCTAAAAAATCAGAGCTCGGAAATCAATTTTGAAGGACGAAATTTTCTGTTCAATGGATGGACCAGGAAAGTATAATTACATGTTGACAACTACCATTCGGCCACCCCTTTGTAGTAAACAAGTAATGGTGAAAAGTATAGGGACCTGGCGGTTTTAAGAATACTGTTGATTGTAGACGTACAAATGTATTTTTTTAAAGTTTGTGAAGTAGTTCGGTCTTTAGTATTTTGTGTTCGGTTCTTCCAAGAAGGTGTATGAGATACTCAGGAATTCCAATGTATCTGTCCACAGAGTATATCACAGTAATCTCCACTATTTGTCCCAAGAATGTGCGTAATTTCATTGTGAGAACATCATGCCAAGATTTACGCACGTTTTGCCTTAATCCTAAGGAGATTACAGTATTAAACGATAATAAACAGGCCTGCATTGGACGTTCCTCTGGGCCTCGGGCTACGCCGAGGTATCTGCTGAATGTATTGAAATCCATCCTTAGGCTATTCTATGACATAAGATACTTGGGTATCGAGTCTGTCACATATTTTATTAAGCGGGAGCAGCCCACGGTTCTTCTAACAATCAAGAATTGACGTCGAGAAGTGTCAATGTTATTTGTGATGATTTCCTTTCATTTACCCAGGTAATTCAGCCCCTTTTGGTGGTAACAGTTATCCAGGTAAATTACCGTGAAATAAGCTCAACGCAGCACCATTTACATAACACAGAACAAAGAGCAGTTGAAATAAGTCTAAACCCATTAATTCCTAAACTGTAGACATTCTTAATCTGTCACTTTTTTGGTCAACATACTTGCCTTAAAGAACACATTATCCTACTTTAATTAAACATTTAAAACTTTTCGTATTTCGTTATTCAAAAGGATTAGTGAATCAGACGGTTAAAGGTAGTGTTTAGGAGAAGCCAGCTAAATCTAGTAAAGAACGTGCGTGAGAGACCAATTAAACGCTTAGTCATCGCTTTCCAATGATAGACTTATGTAATAATTATTGTTGCTGGCTTAAGAACGTTATGTGTCATAGGGGACTGTTAGGATTAAGAGTGTGTGGGTAGAAGAGAATTATTATTGCAGATTATGATGGCTATCCGTGTGTCCTTAAAGGCCCTTTCACACTTGACGACAACAACATTATTTTTTTGTCAAGTGTGAATGGTATCATTGGCGACCATGCAACTCATTTCTTTTTTCATTC
Organism: Haplosyllis leylae; assembly: GCA_038406175.1. Taxonomy (NCBI): domain Eukaryota; kingdom Metazoa; phylum Annelida; class Polychaeta; order Phyllodocida; family Syllidae; genus Haplosyllis; species Haplosyllis leylae. Next base: position 7,977 of record JBCAUG010432450.1, read on the forward strand.
CTGACGACAAAAAATATAGATAAAAGTACATCGTTGTCGTAGTGTGAAAGGCCCCTAATATCATATGTCACACTGTGCAAGTGTATCTTTGAAATATCTCATCTGGTAAATTGATACGAAGATTTCCAAAAATTTAGAAAATTATTGAGAACATTTCTCCTATTTTATTTATGGAATTGTACAAATCAAATCTGAAAATTTATTCTTTTCACGTATCGTTTTGATTTGCAGAGCCTCTAACGTTGTTTCTCTTGCTGTCATTTATTTTTATTTTATGGTAAAACGGTTGGACACAAAGGAACCAAGAAGATAAAAGGCAAATTAATACCACCGCACCATGGTTGTCATGTGGAGGCATAGTTCTGGTGTGCATATTTTCGTGAATAATTTATTAATTGTATCTTTGGTTATAAACAACATTAGTTGGAACCCGCGGTTCGTTGTTGGGTGTCAATCAACTGATGGATGGCTGATTGACATATTGTTACAGAAGAATTCAAATACTTTTGGTGATCTTGGACTTTCAGAGGGAATGTCACGGAATTTTCTGTGGCCTAATGTTTTTCATACTCTCTTAATAAGGCATCTAAGACAGTAGCATTTTTAGTTTGAGCCTTCTTTGAGAGTCCATTGCATTTTACAAAATAAAATGATACAAATAAAAGGAAACAGATTGAACTGAATTAGACTGCATTACCTTGCACTAACTTACTCCAACGGTTCACTTACACGATTTGCATATGCTCATTGTATTTCCTGGTAAATGAAGCATCATCTCAATGGAACACACGCTTCGTCTGTACGTGCTGCAGGCAGTTCAACGGTAATGTCTTATAAATATACGCCAGGCCGGAAAATGTTAAAATGGTTTAATAACATGACACCTTTGGCTATTTGGCTCATACACAGAAGTTGTCATCATGTATTTAGTCATTCAGTTCGGTCAAAGAAGACAGATTTAGGTCCTCTACAATATCTTTGCTTCGGTATCTCAGTGGATGGAGTTTTGTCTGGGCCCTCCCTCAGGTTCTGTTCTTTTCCAGAGTATTTTTAGGATGCAATAAAAGTGGTTTATAGGATACCCTAAATTAGCATGATGTAGTTGTTTAGGAAGAAAACAACAGCGAACCGCCTCATTGCTTCTTGCTCGTTTTGGTGTTTAAGTAATGTTTTACGCACCCATACACAACGTCAAATTTTCATAAAATTATTTCCACAAAAGATAATATAAATTCACGCGAACAAAAACTGGATCCGCAAGTGTCTGATGCTGACACTGCCGCTGATGCTGTGCTTAGTGTTTGTGAGACAAATATAAACAAGAAGGTCCTCCTGCGTGAACGCAAGAGGCATACCGACCGCGGCGTAACCGACTTGTCCGGGGGGGGGGCACTCAGCCTGAGTGCCCCCCTCTGGTTGGACTGAGTACCCTCCCTGGCTGGGACTTTGAGTACCCCCCCCCCAGGCTGGGACTCTGAGCCCCCCCCCCCCATGGACAGACAGACACCTGTGAAAACACTACCTCCTCTCGTACTACGTACGCGGTCGGTAATCAATGTAGTCCTTCTCTTGACGTTGACGCTGATGCTTGGTCTGAACGGACCCTTACATAACACAAGGCCCAGGTGACTTACGCATTAGGTATGTAGGAAGTAGTGCTGACTGTCGAGGGCTTCTTGTACATGTCCATGTCAATAGTTTGTAATACGACAAAAACGTAGTGTCTGGAATGTTACATTGTCTTTTAAAAGGCCTCTCAGAGAATGTTATAATAAAATGACAAATGCTGTGAACCAAAAATGGAAATGCTTGTCTTCTGAGTTTTCCAAGACAGTCGGTTATTTAGGGGTAATTTTCACTGGGGTACTTTTTGTTATATTATCATGACTTCGGTGCGTGTTGCCACGATGCATAAAATCTTACGGATTATGAAGCATGAAAACTTTCACAGATTATTCTGAGGGTATTTTCCAACGCAATCCTTCCTTTTTCTAAATTTTTGCATAATTTTTATTGTGATGTAATCGCAGAGCTATTGCGCTTTATTGGGCCGCACCTACTTGAAGACCTCAACACAACTTGTGCCTCAATTCCAGTCGTTGGTTTTTGACAAGAGACAGACACATACAAGAAGCGTAAAGCGATTTTTAGCCAGGAGTCGCGTTTTTCAGGCATCAACGTTGTTGCAAGATACCGTTCAATATTTTAAAGGTAGTTTCATTTTATGTTTCCAAATTCTGAGGCTGATCAACAGATATTTATATTCATTACAGCGATAACTTATCGAGGCCATCGTTGCAAAAGATAATAAAAATTGTAGGCCAATATGTAATCTTTAAAAGAATGACAGTTAAGGGCTCGTTCACACTGCGATTTTTTCTGACTTCTTCTTATCGCAACAAATGAAATGGGTTGTACAGGACTCAATGGAAATGTTTACACTATGTGACTGCAAAAACATTATGAACTCCTATCTAGCCCATCATAAACAAAAACAAATTGTAGTCGCAATCAGAAAAAAAACGCACAGTGTGAATGAACCTTAAAAGTTAAGTGGACTGACTGTCAGAAGTAGCTACTGAGGGTCTATCTATGTATGTCATGTGTTCTGAGCGGTGGTGTTACTTTAAATATTGACAAGCATCATCTTATGATAAAACATTGTCATGTGCCGCTATGCGGAATATGTCTTCTTGGAGAATGAAAAGGACTTGAAATTTTGAATCACTTGGAATTAGGCCCAGAGAGTGGATTTTAAAAAAAATCTGAAGCTTTAACTGAAGCTTGGCTCTAAGTGCGGATCAAATAAGTGCCCTTCCTTTGTGTGCTGGTCAAATGTTTTGACGGATTTTGAAATAAGGAAATTAAGCTCGTGTCAATGAACAGGACGGGAAAAACCCATTGTGGTCAGGAAAATAATAGAACGTTCTATTTTGTTGCGTTTTGTGCGACTACGCAATCGAGTTTTCCCTAAATGCTTTCACTGAATTCACTGAATGCAGGGACATAAATAATATTATTCTAAAAAGAGGATTTCTGTGCTCGAACCTGCTATCTCTTGTGTAAGAAACCAGCACTCTATCTGAGTGCCACGAGGACACTGGTAACAGAGAAGATCTTTAATTGACACTAATTCATGCTTCAGTGATTAGCTTGATTTGACTGAAAGCGAAGTTCTATTTAGGAAAAACTGCAATGTGATGTTTTCTTGATTCATTCAGTGCAGTCCGTCAATATCCGGTAAAATCAAACACACAAGGAAGCAGTCGAAAAGATCGGTGTTAAGTCAGCGTGATTCATAATTTGGATCTCTGCTCATTGAGCCGGCACCTCATAACATTCATAACACTGAAAAGGGAACAACACCTGAGGTGGTAGGTAACTCTTAACTGTCGTGGAATTAATAAGAATTCATGGAAACGCATAAGAAGTATTTGAATAAACTTCAAATACCTGGCTTCTGCTGTATTTGAAGAATGTTGTTTACGAGTTGAGATTTTATCGGAATTAATTGAGCATTTGTGAAGGCAAAGGAACTGGAGTTGTTATCAATTACGACAGTCCCCGAGGGGAAGGAGAGTGAGGATAAAGTTGTCTTGTGTGTTGAAGGTACTGATTTTACACCACCTCATTTTAACAACGCCCAAAACTAATTACTAAGGCTTCTCCCAAAGTGCTGCCGGTCACCCATTTGACTGGAATCAGTCTAGTGTAAAAAGCACTACAATTAGCGTGGAGTGACGGGGCATTCAAAGGGGGGAAATACCATACACGCTTGGTGATACACACTCACACATTCGCACACATGTTGTCATTTCGTGCGAGACCACTGAAACAGTAACACCATGTACAGGTCCAAGTCCATGGACTTTGGGTCCTTGCTGCAGAAATGGCAGGTTAAAGGTGACGACGAGGGAACAAGTGAAAAAAAGACTTCCACTAAAAGCAACGGAGCCAGTCATATAGGTCGTTTTGTCGTGCCTAAAAGCACAAAAGACTTACGTGAGCGTTTTCAAAGCCCAGAGATTAGCAGTCCCAGAGACAGGGCTAACGGGGGTCTTAGCAGAAACGATGACTTCAAATTGAATCTCAAATACAAAAGTACCACGGATTTGAGAGAAAAGTTTCAGAATACAGCAGAAGAAGTCCCGAAAGCCAGGAATACTGAATACACACGGACATTTAAAATAAATGGAAATGATCATGGACTGGAGGGTGTGAGATCGAGAGATGCACCTGAACGAAAGGTAAAAAAGGATCATTTAGACACCACCGAACCTCGCAGTTGGAGAGACGAGACATTTGGCAGCAGACGGATTCCTAAGACACATTCCAACGGAGACCCTCCTCAAGTGAGTAGTAGGTCATGGAGGAATGTGGCCCAGAAGGAAGAGAATAAATCAGATCCGTTTGACACAAAACACAAATTACGTTCAGTCGGAGACTTGGACGACAGGAGCACTGAGCCAAAACACGTCTTTCGCAGCAAGTTTGTTGGAAGTTATGCGGAGAAATCAGAGACTGATAACAAACTAATTAGTACTCCATCTAATAGAGTAGCTAGACAAGTGAATAGAGTCAACGGGAACGTAGAAAGTTCCAGTGAAGCTGAATCGGAAGAATCTTTGCACAAAATAGATGTGAATCATACAGAGTTGCCACGACAGAAAACAATGGAACTAAACGGAGACAGACTTGGCCAAAAAAGTCGGGACAATTGGAAGGGTAACACAGAAGATACCACTTTTCCAAAAAGTAGAAGTTTACACTTGAATTCCAATCTTGATGATACAAGTGAAAGTGATAGGCCGACTAATAGAAGTGCAAATTTTAGAGCAAAATGGCAAAGTAAGTTCAAGGATCTTTATGGCGATTCCGATGATGATGCTTTCAATGTGTTTTCGCCGAAAGTGAAGCACTCAACAGGAGGCGATGCTTTCAGTGCAAAGATCGAGGGTGATACGTGTAAGTGGTCCACGGATAAGGGTAATGAAGATGCTCTCAGTGTCATTCCACAGAAAGTGAAACAATCCGAGACGAAGGACACTTTAAGTGAGAAGATTGATGATGATTCACGTGAGTGGTCAACGAGCAAGGGCGATGATGATGGTGTTGATAGCGTTATGCTACCAAAGGTGAAGCAATTACCGGCTGAAGACGCGAGCAGTGAGAAAATTAAAGACGATGACATGTGGTCAATGGGCAATGGCAATACCAAGAAAACAAGGAATCATGGCAATAAGAAAATCAACGGATTCGGATTCACCGATATAGGAAAGGATGATTTCACTGATATTAAGGATAGAATGAAACAAAGGCGTCAATTCTGGATAAGTGATGACAAAAAGAACAATGATGCTACAACATCGTCTAAAGAAAATAACGGTTGTGAATTGCAAAGCAAATTGGAAAGTCGAAGAAATAGAGGAAATGTTTTGGAATCAAGGTGGAAAGAACCCGAAAGAAATACCTTGGTCACTAAACAAAGAACTGTACCCAAAATCACAGGGTTGAATTCAGCTGCTAAGAAGTGGAAAGAAAGAGAAAGGGAGAACTTAGAGCAGTCCGATGTTGGGATCAACGATAAAAACCGCTCACGTAAAAACATCCATAATAATGGAAAATACAGTGCCGATAAGGCAGGATACAAAAACACACAATCGGCATCAATGAGGCCAAAGGCTGATAATAATTTTGTCGAAAAAAGTAGCGAGGATGGTAGTACTTATGACAGCGAAAGTGGAAGTGATTTCGGAACCAGTGGAAGATCGTCGGAGATACGATCCAAGGAAATCCCTGTCAACAAAGTGGTATATTTTGAGACAGTTGGTGTCAACATTGAGACAAAGGATTCCAAGTCAAGATTTGCAGAGTCTACTACTGCTACTTATGAAGAGAAGCCATCAGGTGCCTCTGTCAATTATATTGAAAAGCAAACAGTGGAAACCAGCAAGCGTCCAACAGGTAACGTAACTAACGTCTAACGTCTTTTTTGTGTGAACGTAACGTCAGTCAAACTCCAAGGCAAACGTCACAATGTTGGAAAATCTCACAGGGATACAGTTAATATACTGTTAAAATTTTAAAAAATTGTTTAAAATTCAATTGTGGGTACATATTAGATCTTTCTACAGGTTTATTGTTGAAAGTTTAATCTGATTAAATGATCAGTTCTCTATGTGTCGCACTATTTGAACGTTCTAGTTTGTGAATCTTAGATTTTGAATTGGGCTTTTTACAACCGATTAATTTCGTAAATTTTAAAAAGACGCAAAATTACTGCAGAGAATGAATGTATGTGTCCTTGTCACAATATTAGATTGTTCGAATTCTTGAATCGCTTATGGATTTTAATCGTACTTTTTGTCATACCTAAACAATGTGTCAGCAGTAGCGGATCCAGGATTTTGTCAAAGGGGGTCCTCAGAAATTTTTCCCCGAAATTTTGCGGACGTAGCAAAGCCAAGTTGGATGAGTGAAGCGAGCCAATATCGGCTGGGGTCCAGGGCCCTCCACCTTAGGGCCCTGGAAGCTCTTGCATTTTTAACTGACAAATATGCATTCTCCCACTTTTCCTGGTACTTTTTCTTTAAATATCTAAACGTATATTTGTGGAATGAATGTAGTCTTCGTACCTAGGCCGGCAAAAACGTGGGTTCTTGTTCCGTACAGTTATGGTGTACGAAAAGTAGTGACAGTGTTGTACTATGCAGAAGTCATTGTTGATGCCAATATAACACTGTACCACAAATAATGCGCCGGAGTGTCTCTGTCTGTGCGACTTAGCCTCGCCTGAATGACTTATTCAAGTCACACTTGAGTCAGGAATTTCGCTCGTGACACCATTCTTCATTCAAGAAAAGCACGAAATTCCTATTTGATGTATCGATTTTTTTCTGGCGCAGAGTTTGCTTTTCAATTTAACATCCTTCATTTATTTTATTCAATGTCTTTGTAAGTCACCAAGCGGTGCGAGTCGTGATTTGAGTGTCGTTTTAATTACAGCATAGTTTTGGTTAGGACACGGGAATGCATATCACCTTCTTGACCTCTTCAACATACCACAGACGACTCTTTTATCCACTGCCAAATTTGGTTAGAAGATATGTCATTAGTCGCATGCATGTTGAGTCTGATCAGTTTTTCGTAAGGAAGGAAGGAAGGCAATTAAACACATGTTGGTTTCGTGTAATTTACATAAATTCCACCCCTACTGGAAGACCGCATTTCTAAACATGATATGCAGTACCTAATTTGGTTGACATTTGTCTGATAAGATTGCATACATCCTGTGCCAAAAATATGTGAAAGCAATGGGTATGCGCGTGCATAAATGTCCTTGTTGTTGAGACCACAAGAATGTGCAATCGGGTGATACGACAGGAAGAGAAGTTTATAACAAGAGATGACAAAGAGGCTAGCCCTGGGTCATCCTTATAAATCCTACATTTTTTTTGTGTTGAAAAATGGTTGTGAAGAAAGGAACAAGTTTCTGGATAATTAATCTTCGAAAAATGTTCTTTTATTTGGGCGGTTACCATGACGATGGGACAAAGTGCGGAAGCAGTTGTCAGTCAAGGAACAAATGGGGCGTAAAAATTAGAATTATTTCAAAACCTTCAAAACTGTTGTGGAAATGAATATTTTTACTTTGCAAAATTTTGCTCTGCATGAGACGACAAAATGGATATAGTGTTATCACGAGAAAATGGTACATTTACAGGTAACAACAACAAATATGCAGTTTTGGAAAATACCGAAAATCTAAATGGAATGAAATACTCTGAATTTGTCCAGCAATAGTTTTTCCTTTGCAAATCGAACTTACATGTGATGATTAATCCGCTAGGAGGAAATTGTTGTGGATTTTCGCAAATATTTTCCATCCCTATGCAGGTGACAAATTTTGTCATTCAGTTTGTTTACCTAAACCCATCTTACCCGACCTTAAAAGCGTAAATTCAAAATGCGACTTTTAAAATTA
>JBCAUG010432561.1:0-15957 GCA_038406175.1 Haplosyllis leylae
ATCCAAGAAGATCACCACTCCTTATGATCGAACGGCAACGGGTGCTTGAGTACAATGATCTGGTGGGACGACGTACTATTTTAGGGTCTGCCTTATGCAACATGAGGTCTCACACAAGAACATTGTAAGTAGATCTGCACCACTAATGTAACAGACTTTTCCTTAACATAACTGTAGATCTATTTCCTCAAAATATCTATTAATTTTGCAAGAATCCTGATGATCCACAAAAGGGACTGGTAGATGCATTGGCTGATCATGTCTTTCAGGAGATTCTGAAGCTGAACATGAGGATTGATTACTTAATTTCCAAAAATGTCTTGTTTTACAGGCGTTTGTTCAACATGTAAACTTCAAACACTATTAATAAACCCATTTATGCTACTGAGCTAGACATGTGCCTTTGTTTTGATCCGCCAATTGGTAAACAAACATGGATTGAAATAGATTTCTCCAATATTCCAACAGAAAATGAACTTTTTTTTCAACAAATTTTATTCAAACTAATTTAATACACACCTTGATGACAGAAATAACAAGGATTGCATTTGTTTTCTTCTCATTTCATACATTTTCCAAATACATAACATCATGAAAATTATTTCGTCCTCCATCTTGAATTTTGTTGCTAAGCACCCAGGTAAAATCTACACTTGTTTCTACTTTACCGCGAAATCTAAAATAAATCAGGAAAATCGGTACTGCGCAGTCAGAAACAAGTACCACCAATGTTACAAATTTTCTTTTTGCAGCATGTAGTCATATTATTCACGAATATGAACGTGTTTTCCATTCTTTATAAATGATGACATAAATGTACTCGTTATAGTAAGTCATTATTAAAGTCCATATACACATAGTGCAGTATTTATTACGTAATCCGACAGGCAGTTTGTTTTCAAACATTTAGTTTCTATCTGCAACTTGGTTTGTGGTTGGATGGATAGTTTGGAGGAGCAGGGTTCTATGAAGCAACTTGGGTTCAGGACGGATCTCTGCAAAATGCTTAGTAGTTCCCCTTCGAAAAATGGCTATATAAAGGATCTCTGAAAGTTATTTCTGTCGGAGACTGTCACAAGTCTAACTAATAGACTTGTGACAGTCTCCGACAATTTCTTATAACCCTACCACGCCCTACACACACAAACACAGAAAAAATTGGTGTGAGGATTTCTGAAAGTTACTTTGTAAAATGTCAATTATTTTATTAAGCGGGCATCTTGAACCCCAGTCTTCAGATGTCTCGTTTTCTAACTGTTCGCTCTGTTATCTGTAGATCTCCCCTCTATGGACAATTGACTGTCATATTTCCTAAGGCCCATTCACACTTCGTAAAAGTAGAAGCAAGACGATCGAACAAAAATGCTTCTGTTGTCGCTCGGTGTAAATGGGCCTTAATATTTCTTTCAATTGCAAAATTTTCCCATTTTAAATTCAGTCAAGAATATCGCATAAAAGATTAAAATTTTTACCTTTGACAACCATTGTAAATTCCGAATTATGTCATAAATATCCTCACTCTAGTTGACAATTTCTTTCCTTAAGGTTTCCCTCACTTTAAGCTATCATGGAACTTTCCATGAATCGTGTTGTTCAATGAATGACTTAAGGAATTAAAGAGACCGTAACAGCTGATGAGCTGATTTTTTATACAGGTTCCCTGGCCTTGCTTAAGCTATTTATACTGTAAAAGGCAATCTGAATGTTTGAACTCTATACGTCACCAATTAACGGAAATGGTTAAGTCTTAATTATGCTAATTTATGCAAACACATGACCGTGGTCCTAAACCGGGCAGAGCGACAAACATCTAAGACGAGAATGCGTCCAGGAAGAGGACTTATTGCTCACTTCTGATAACTATTGAGATTGGCACCTCTCTTACTAAGTTAGACAAAGTTTTTTTTCGGGGGCGGGGGTTGCAACCTCTTCTTTGATTGAACCTCAATTTAACTGCACTACTTTTAACATTATGAAATTTTAAAAGTAAAATTTATCTTTATCAATTAATCTCTCTACATTTTCAACAATTTGAATTAACAATGCTCAATATTTCTAGGTGATAACAACGTTTTGAAGAAGGAGACGAAGAATTCTCTGGCGCTGTTATTCTGCATAAATGAAACAATTTCAACGTATTTCCTTGGTTATCATTTCACAGGACACGCGCGCGCACACACAGGCAGATAGACAGACCCACAAACACGCACACACACTGACACACACACTGACGCAAACACACACACAATCATCAGTGTGATATTTTGCACGTCTGGTTGAATCAGCTGTTTTTCCCAAAAACAACATTTAAGTTCGCAACATTATTCGATGAATCGAAAAGAATCGACCGAGTTGGATCAGTTGGATAATCAATTGGTGTATCATACCCAAAATCGTTGGATTGAAGATTTGATCCTCGATGCTGTCTGCACGGGAATACCAATTGGACAAAGAAAGTATGAACCATGCGTCGTTGCTGGCTTGCACAAAAAGCACGAACACTGTGCTGGATTTGTGTTGCATTTAAACAAGGTCAGATGGATTTCCAAACAAGATAGTCTTTATTAAGTGTGCGGTACTTCAAATAAGAAAATTCCACAATGAAATTAAATTATAAAATTTGATTTTTCCAATTTCGTAACTGTCCTTCGTTTAACCCCCTCTCCCCAGGATGTTGCTTCCCCAGCTCCGTGATCAGCTGATCCTCTGAACTTTTAGCAACACAAAATTCCCAACAATAAACCACCATATCCATGGTTACCCTTTATCTAACCTCTAAATTATCCAATTCGTATCTCACATGATGTTTTTTTTTTCTCTGTGGATGTTTTTTTTTTCTCTGTGGTTGTTTTTTTTTTCGTAATTTAACTGCACGCTGCCCTCTTGCAACATTTTTTTTTCTTTTTCTATTTTTTGGGCGTCAGGAGATGGTGCGGGGAGGGGTCACTGATAATCACTGTTCTGAGTTTCGAATGGACAAAAGATCTTGTGCTTCCATAACCTCTTTGATAAACTGACTTACTTATTTTTATTTTAAATCTATTTCGAACGAATAAGTCATGTGGTCGTTCTGAGGCGGGAAAAACACTGATTCCAAGTTTGAGTGTTGGTCATGTTGTCTGAGTCACGATGTGGAAAATTATTTGGTTTTAGTAACATACCGTTTTGCTTCAATTTGTAAAAATTTGATGATTTTTAACCAGTTATACCTTTGTGGTTTGAACAGTTTCCTTGCATTTTGGGAAATTACAACTCCACTCAGTTACAATCGCGACCCAATTTTATTTAACTTCAGTTAAATATTGTCTCAAACCCAAGATAAAACATGACTTAACACTCTAAAAATTTAAACTGTGATTCAAACCCCACCGAAAACCATGAATTAATATCCATTTCTCAAAGCTCAGTTTAGAGCACCAATCGAAACTCAACTAAAACCATGACTCAAAACTCAAATAAAAGCCTCACTTAAAACTCAACTAAAATATTCACTCAAAACTCAACTGAAATCATCATTCAAAACTCAACTAAAGCATGACTCAAAACTCAACTAAAATCATCACTCGAAAGTAAATTAAAATCATGAATCATACCCACAACTTAAAACACTCTACTTTATGTTACAAATTCACTACTGAACGTCACTCATGCTGCACAATGAAGGTAACTCCAGGTGAAAAATTTTAAAAAAAATCAAATACCAAGAACAGGTGTAATCAAAAGCACGTCGGATCCCATTCATAAACAGGGTTAATTTAAGGTGAAATGTACAAATAAGTAAATCTCAGGTGAAATATCACCTGTTATCTCACATCCCTACGTGGCTCACTGTCTAGTTCACTGTCAGTTTATCTCTCCATCTGTCTCTGAGTGTCTGTCATTGATGGTACTTGCTGAGGGTAAAGTGGAAGACAAGTTGACCAATCAGCATCAATTAAAATTGGGTTTAAATTATCCTATTGGCCAATCCATTTTTCGTTTCACCATCAACAAGTACCATCATTCTGCCTGTTGAGAATTGTTTTGTCTTTCTGTCTGCACATGTTTTGTCTGTCTGCAGATGTTTTTTTTTCTTTTTGTCTGCACATCTGTCGTCTTTCTGTATCTACATGTTTTGTCTTTTCGTCTGCAAAGGTTTTGTCTTTCTATCTGCACATGTTTCTTCTTTCTGTCTGCACATGTTTTGTCTTTCTGAGTGCACATTTGTTGTCTTTCTATCTGCACTTGTTTTGTCTTTCTGTCTGCACATGTTTTGTGTTTCTGTCTGCACATGATTTTTTCTTTCTGTCTGCACATGTCTTGTCTTTCTGTATGCACATGTTTTGTGTTTCTGTCTACACATGTTTTGTCTATCTGCACATGTTTTGTCTTTCTGTCTGCAGAAATTTTGTCTTTCTATCTGTATATGTTTCTTCTTTCTGTATGCACATGTTTTGTATCTTTCTGTCTGCACATGTGTTGTCTTTCTGTCTGCACAGGTTTTGTCTTATTGTCTGCAGAGGTTTTGTCTTTCTGTCTGCAAATGTTTTGTTTTTCTGTCTGCACATGTGTTGTCACTCTGTCTGCACATCTGTTGTCTTTCTGTCTGCACATGTTTTGTCTTTCTGTCTGCACATCTGTTGTCTTTCTGTCTGCACATGTTTTGTATCTTTCTGTCTGCACATGTTTTGTCTTTCTGTCTGCACATGTGTTGTCTTTCTGTCTGCATATGTTTTGTCTTTCTGTCTGCACAGGTTTTGTTGTTCTGTCTGCATATGTTTTGTCTTTCTGTCTGCACATCTGTTGTCTTTCTGTCTGCATATGTGTTTTCTTTCTGTCTGCACATCTGTTGTCTTTCTGTCTGCACATGTTTTGTCTTTCTGTCTGCATATGTTTTGTCTTTCTGTCTGCACAGGTTTTGTCGTTCTGTCTGCATATGTTTTGTCTTTCTGTCTGCACATCTTTCTTCTTTCTGTCTGCATATGTTTTGTCTTTCTGTCTGCACATCTTTCTTCTTTCTGTCTGCATATGTGTTTTCTTTCTGTCTGCACATCTGTTGTCTTTCTGTCTGCACATCTGTTGTCTTTCTGTCTGCCGGTCTGGCAATCAATCTGTCTGTCCTTCTGTGTTTCTATCTGGCTGTCTTCCTATCTGTCCCCCTATCTGTATACCTATCTACTTGTACATGTTTAACTCTCTGTCTTCTTGTCTGCCTGTTATCTCTCTGTTTTGTCCTCTGTCTTGGCAGTTCATCTGTCTTTCTGTATGTCATCATCATCATCATCATCACACTCTGCATCATCTTGTTATTTGTTCACAGTAAATTTATTCTTCTTTTTGTCTCATCAGATTTCTGTCTGTATTTGGTGTTGGTCACTAAGTCATCGAGTTTCGTTGTGTGACAAATTTAGACAGGGTGTCAGGATATTTTTTGATAATGAGGTGACGTCATGACGTCATTGTGCTTTCCAAATACAACAATCGCCATGACGTCACTACGAACTATATTGTAAAACCTCTTCGCAGTGTTGAACCAGACGACCGATAGATCACAAACCGATGAGGGTTTTTCGCTTTGATTACATTGATATTTTGTATTTCTAGGTGTGGTAAAAAGCAACATTCAAAAGAATGCAAATTCAAAGTGCCCGGAAATCCACAGAACATCAAGACATTTTACTCCCTCTCTCCGAAAAAATTTAGAACACCAAATGTCAAATGCCACCCCGAATTAAACACGACGCATTTCATCCCCAACTAGGAGCCCCGAAAAATGTAAGATGACCAAATTTGACACTGAACATTTTGACTTCACCGATGTTCATTTTCTAACCATGTCAACTAAACGTTAAATTTATTTTTATGAACGTTTGAGTTGCTGGTTTTGATGAAAGTGATGTTTACAAAATCGACTCTTATTTTCTTGGAAACGTCTTACATAGTTGAAAGTGCGTGACAACTGTTAATTTATCACTTAAACAGGGCAAAGAAAGGTTACGGAAAAGAGCTTGCGAAAAAAGTTTTTAAAAGGTTAATATTCTGGGAGGTTTGTCAGGTCGTATGTTAAAATTCAATTTTTTTAAAATTAAAATTAAGACTTAGTGACAAAACCTTTCAAGTCAGGTTTTGAGTTATGAATAAATTTATTTTAATTAATTATTTTTTTAAGTGTTACATCTGCCGGCTGCGAATAACGATGGCTCCACGAAAATGGCTCAAGCTCAAAATTCAAGGATTTTTTCAGTGAACGAACAACCTTAAAGGCCTATTTATATTAAGCAAAAGCAGCAGCAAAAGTGAAAAACATCAAAAAACAATCAAAAAAGATTAAAGAAGGAGCGACAAACATCAAAGAAAAGTATCACTCTCTCTTTCGCTTTCACTCAATGTGAACGGGTCCCAACACTACACAGAAACAGTTAGACCATCTGTTGACACCTAACGCCAAAAAGTTGCGCTGTCTTTTGGCGTTGCGTTATTGAAAGGGCGTAGTCCGTTTACACAGAGAGGACTAGATAATCGGTTTGTTGGAGAGATAACCATGGATGACCAGATAAAATTGTACAACATTATGATGTCAAGGGACATTATTACGTCACAGTGGCTTTGGATTCAAGAGGCTGGAAACATCGTGCGCAGGCGAGGAAGCACGCAAGTGAGGGATCCACCCTGGCTTTGAAACCCAGGACAGACGTCACCAGAAGTCCAAAACAGGGGCATCAGTGACATCACAAAAAGGACATTTGTCCTCCAAAAATTTTTTTAAAAAAAGGAGGCTGGAAACCGTTCCTGTCCAGGGCTAATTTCATTATCTCATTATCTTTTGCAATCAAACATTCGATATATAAGATGGCCTTCTCGATGACAAAGGTAAAAAAAAATTTTTATACATAAACCAGATAACGTCATTTGATTGGATAAATGAGAAAACATTCCTAGCCGAACCAGAGTGGCCGAGTGGTATACAGCGCTGTGCTCACCGCACAGATGGTAGCGGGTTCAAACCCCAAACCTCCACCAATGCTTAGGGACACATCCACAGGTACATGGATAGAAAAGGCTTGGCTGCCATGCTGACCTCTATACAGTCAGCAGGTGTCGAACCAGAGGTGAATCTGAGGATCACACAGGTGAGAAAGCATGCAAAAGGGATCCATCCTGGGTTTGAAACCCAGGGCAGACATCACCAGAAGTCCAAAACAGGGGTATCAGTTAACAATAATGATAATAAAACAAAGAAGAAAACTTTCCTACATCCAGGGTTGCTCTCCTTTTTTCCCCATTGGATTAATTGACGTTCACACAGACCGTAGCATTTACACAGCAAACAGAGGCAACCTAGACGTGCTCTGTAATCCGATTCAGATAACATAATCTAAGAATAGAGTCAAGGCTGTGTAATTGTGTAGTGTCAAGGCTATCCATTTGTTTACAATGCAAAACTCTAAATATGGCATATAAGTGGTGCAACAACTAGACTAGTCGTTCTGTTCATCACAGCATTTTTTCACGACAAAAATGTCGTTTTTCATATCTTCTCTCTTTTGAATCTGTCTTAGCCTTTTTGGGTATCAAATGTCTCTTTACAGGAATCAACTAAGTAGATCTAATTACATTTGGAATGTAATGCAATTACGCGAACGCAAAGACCTTCCGTCGTCTTCCTAAAGACAAGTAGTGCCATATTACGCCTTTGCTTTTACATTCTATAGCGTACTGGTTTTTTGGAAAAAAGTTCCGGTATTTTAACTAGTTCTTTTCTTCTTCTTTTTTGTGAAACTACCTCTGTAAGCATCTGATGGCACAGTTTTCTAGTTTACCTAGTTCCTTTTGAAATATTTCCAAATAGTAAACTTCACGAACCCTGTGGATTTACATCCTATTCGTCCGTCTAATCCAAAATACACAGCTGTAAAAACTCTTTGAATTGATGAATACAATTCAAACAGAAACATCATTGATAAAAAGATGCAACGTTCTGCAGGTACATAGGTCCTCACATTGTGTTTGTGCTTCATCTAAATGTTGATTCACATTGTACGTTTTCGACAGCGAATAACGATTAACACAATGTAGTGACATTCATATTGAAAGCGACTGCGGGGATTTTTGCAACGTTGGACGTTGTAACGTACTGTTCTCTTGTTCATGACTTTTATAACAAATTAGCCAAGTATAGGACTGATACCCACTTCCTGTGGGTTTGTACCCGTTCCCTTTTCCGACGTGAAAAATCTGGATCCCCCACCGCTTAGGATTCGTACACACCCTTCGGGCCCATTTACACTTACCATCTACATCTCTGGTCTTGTGAGTCGCACCTTTGATCTTTTCAACGTTATGTGTGAATAGCTCCACAGGGCTGCATTGAACCCATTTTTACAAAAAACGGACACTTTGACAGTACGTGTAAACGAACCTTAAGCCATCATCGGCTACAGACCTTAGTGCAATTGTAACCACAGTGAAATGGTTTGAACACTAACATAGATCTATATCGAGTGTTGCCTTTCGCCAATCGCTTGCGAACTTAAAAGTCGGACCGTGTGAACGGTCCTTAAACGTAAAACATTGGGCAACATTCCAACATTCCACGCCACACGACAACGTTCTTAGTTTCCTCGTCAATGATAATGTGGATGTAAATTTTAATAATAGATTTGAGTTTCGTAAGGAAATTAGAGACACACTAAATTTCTTTGTGATCTTACAACACCGGTTATCATGTGTAATTGACGACAAGCAAACCGGGTACAGTAATTTTGATGCTTGCAAAGCTTTTTTAAATTTATGAAAAAAAGTTTCTGATAATATTTGGCAGCGGCCATCGCACCTAATCGCACTGCAGTACTTTGTGGCAGTATCCTACCCCTGTTCTGTACGTCTCGCAACATTATGCGAAAGTTCACACAAGTTTACTCTGGTTAAAGTTTCACTGACTGAAGTCTGTAGCTGACGAAGGCGAAGGGTCTGTACAAATTCTAAGCAGTAGCGGATCGCAAGTTTTCATGGTGGAGAGAGGGAGAGGTCAAATCCCACAGGAGGCGGGTACCAGCCCTTTGTTTGGCCGATTCTCCGAAAAAAAACATCTCAGTTCAAAGCCAGGGTGGATACTTCCGCTTGTGTGCTTCGTTACCTGCGCAAGCAATGGAATCCTTACATTCAACACCGAGTGCGACACCTGCTACACACTTGACGGCTAACATGGAAGCCGATGTGCAGTTCTACAGGTTCAAAACCAGGCTATATTTGTTTCATTTCTAAGGCTACACCAGCTTAACATCTGGGCTATCAACAGGCGGACGTGTCGAGTGATATTTTGATTTAAAAATACTTTTCGTCTCCTAAATAATCCTTTTTAGTTGTCTATAATTTTTTTATTCTACCTTACTTTAATTTCCAGGTTGTTTAGATTGATCACAGAGTATAGACATTGTTGGAAGGAAATGGTAAATGTTTACTG
This sequence comes from Haplosyllis leylae, assembly GCA_038406175.1. Classification (NCBI taxonomy): domain Eukaryota; kingdom Metazoa; phylum Annelida; class Polychaeta; order Phyllodocida; family Syllidae; genus Haplosyllis; species Haplosyllis leylae. The sequence goes on from JBCAUG010432561.1 coordinate 9,443, forward strand.
GTACATTTGAGAAACAATGGTTGAAATATCAGTATCAGATACTCAGGTCTCCTTCCTGCTCCAGCCAAGCCAACTTTTAAAATTTGAACTGATTGTCTTTTCTCTTAATCCAACATAACCCATACTTTTCAAAGAATTGCCCCCCGATGTCAAGGGGCGTTTCAGGAACTACACCATGTTTCTAATGTTACGTCATCATTACGTCATTGAGGAACATTTCTTCTCAAAAAGACAAAATTTTAATATTTGTGCATAAAATTTAATTGAATTTCTACTCACCTTCCGTTTAGGTCATGAGACGCGGCGTCCAATAATCCTTGTAAATACTGTCGCATCAGCTGCTGTTAGTTGTAAACATTACGTGTGCGCAGGGGGATGTCTCACCAGAGCGTACACAGGGTCTACTTTACCAACGCGTACACAAAGTTCCTCTCACCAACGCGTACACCGAGAGTCTATTGCAAGGACTGTGACATTATCTTTTTACAATTGATTTCTTCGTGTTGACAAAGTATCCATTCAAAATAATCACTAAATAGATCTGCCGAAACGTACAATGAGTGTGTTTTTGTTCATGGAAGTACGTCTCACCAGTGCGTACACTGAATATATGTTGCAAGCAATCTGTATCCACTGGTAGATAAGTATTTGTTACCTGCAATGAAAAATCCATTATTTGTTTGTCTTGTTGTTGTTTTTTAAAATTAAACTACGTAAAATCGAGATCGATTATTTTAAGAGAAAACAATAAAGCAAGCTAGGTTAGTGCCACACAGACGGAAGGACAGATAGATAGACAAACAGACAGACAGACAGATTATTACCATTCCAGTGACGGATCCAGGATTTCCCTGAGGGGAAGCAAGCCCCTAAGGGGCGCCAACCTACTATTTGACAAATTTTTCCTGAAAACTGCTTGAAAATGAAGAAATTTTGGCCCCGGGGGTGTGCACCCCTTGCGCCTCCTAAATCCGCCACAGCATTCCTCGAAATGGCAAACACTCATGTGTACCCCTTTGTTTGAAACCATTCCGTGTAGGCCTAGTTTTATAGTAGTAATAAGCTTTATTTAGAGTATTCATTTCATTAATCATTCTTGAGTTAATGATACATCCTATGTCTGTTATGTGGGCTAAAATAAATGGCTATTCCAGCATATTCTAATTATATTGGGCCATTTTTGCAACGAGTTCATTGATATTAGCCAATTTGTTTTGCATCCTTTTTTGGTGTTGCTGTTTGCAAACTGTGGGTTCTAAGGGCTTTCTCTGAATACTGAATAGCTGTGCGTTCTGGTAAGCAAACGTCAGCCCAACCCCACCTCCACCCCCCCCCCCAACCCCCACTCTTATGGGAGGATGATGGCGTGATGATGACCTGTACCAGTTTGAAAATATTTCAGATTTTTTTCTCTATCTGCAAGTTTTGGTCGTAATGGCCCATTCACATTGTGTGGGTTTTTTTTTTCTGATTGCGACTGCGATTTGTTTTTGCTTATAATGTGCCACATAGGAGTTGGTGATGTCGCAGTCGCATAGTGTGAACACTTCCATTAAGTCCTGCACAACCCATTTGTTGCATAAGAAGAATCGCAGTCGTAATCAGAAAAAATTCGTACAGTGTGAACGAGCCCTTACATTTTGCGAACATGAGACACTACACGTCCTGTACATCTGTGCATATTATTGCGCAACGTTTTAATTTATAATTCATTGTAATCAGTTCGGAAATCAAATAAATTAGCTGAACCAGACTACAATATGGGGCAATGGCTGCCATAAATTACAAGTGATGAATATCAATGGAAAAAAGTTTACGGAAACAGCCGCATAAATTGTTTGCGTAAACACAATTGTGATCTAGGGTTTTTTGTGGCGTGTTTGCTATTTACGTTGTTTATGGGTTTAGAAATAGCTCAAACGCCAGGATACAAATATAGTAGAGATGCCAAATACCACTAGGTTATAAGATCTCACGTCGCGTTACACTTGGTTAAAAGTTGTTTAGGTGTTTAAACGTTGCGTTACGGATTATAGAAGAAACCGTTCACTTTCAGATTTGTTCACATTAAGCGAAGGGTGGATAGAAGAGTAGGGTCAGGCACTCCCCCTGTCGGAGACTGACACAAGTCTAGCTATGACCGCAAAGTCAAGGCCATCGCCCTGGCCAATATATAGCATGCCCCTAGCGGACAGCGGGCACTTCAGTAAATCTTCCCAGACTATGTGCAACCTGTAGCCCTGCTAATAAACTGACATTCATGCACCCTAACCGTGTCTCTCGTCTTTATGACCCCACGACACCCCCAACACCGGAAAAATTTCCTACAAGTGTTTTATTTTTAAAGGAAATCGGGAGAATATGTAGGGTTCGTGTTCCTCCAGGATTTGGCACTTTCTGAATCGGCCCCTGGAAGTGTCCTTAAATTATGTTTCTAGAAAGTCCTTGCCTATTGATTCGGGGACTTCCCAGTCCTCTATCCTTACTTTTTCTCCCTACCCTTGTTTCAGCCGGCTTTGGCTAATCCAATATTTTCTGTATGGAAGCGTCAACTCTTTTTTGATACAATTTTCAAAAAACAAACCAAAAAAACAACAAAAACACCGGCACTGACATCAGTGATGGACAGAGATCTTTGAGTGGCTAAAATGCTCAAATTAAATGTCAAGAGCTTTGTGAAACATGCCATTTTTAGAAATCAGTCACGGATCCAGGATTTTAAAGACGCTATGCCAACCCCAAGGAGTGTGGGGCACCAATCCATAATTGGGCAAAATTTCGCCAAAAACTGCATGAAAATGAACCAACAAATCCGAGAGTGTCGGCTCCCCTAAATCTGTCAATGGTAATGGAAGTGTAACTAAACCTTTGGAAAGTTAATGTGAACAGGATACGGAAATCACGAAGAATCCAAGCGACATTAATGTCGTTCTCGCTTTCATTGCAAAACCTTTACGGAGATTGTTATGCTTGAGTAACTTTAACAAATGTATCTATTCTGCCTTATATTTCTTTGTAACAATTCTTATGTATAATTTTGATAAAACCTTAAAGATAGACCCAGGTTTTATTCACAGAAAAGTGACGACTGTCCTAATGTTTAACCTGTAGTTAGTGAGATTATCCAGTGATTAAGACAGGAACGGTAATTCTGTCGTTTAAAGGTCAACGTACCACTACACCACACAAAATATCTAAACATAAAGTATAAACTGCGAAACAACCATTCAGATCTGGTTTAACAGTTCTCATGAAAGCTAAAAAAGTTATAATTTACAGACTTATAAATTTGGCAATATTTTTCTCTTTTTTTTTCTCAAAGTTTATTTTTCACTGTGCCTTATTTTGCTGTGTTCAAATAATTACTTCCACTGGACTCTTCAGTTGCTTGTGGGCTAACTGTCACATCTCATTGAAATACCTGACGTTCCAGAGAATCGACAGGTTAAGGAAAGAGCCTCAAGTAGCAACACGGCTGTTGTTAACAATGTACAACGGTCAACAATGTTAGGAAGATAGAAAGATGGAACAGCCAAAACGACAGATAGACAGGACGACAGAAGAACAGATAAACCAAAGAGACAAACAGACGGAGAAGTTCAGACAAATACAGAAGACAGGTGTAAAGCCTAGTTCAGCGCAAAGTTTTGAATACGTTCATAATGTTTCTTTCATATTCTCCAGATGCGGATCCAGGAGGTGATAACACCATTGGCGGATCCAAGGGGCGCGCGAGGACACCTCTCCCTTGGGTCCGGTTCCTTTCATTTTCATGCTGTTTTGGGGAAAGTTTCGCCAAATGAAAGGGATTGGCGCCGCCCCGCTTGGGATTGGTTCCCCCTTTCTGGGAAACCCTGAATCCGCAAATTGAACACACAACTGAATGTAGCTCAGAGACAATAAAAAGCAGCAACAGATTTTTGCACCAATGCCTCGAAGCCACGAAAATGACAATACACATTCGTGGATAGCCTCGGGAATTCCGCAAATTTGCCAATATCCCTTACATTTTATAAATGTTAGTTTTCAATGTACCAGCACAATATGTGCTATTATTAAAAAGCTACACGTGATAAAAATCAATGCACTTCCTCACTAAGTAGTTTCGTCTAAATATAACCATACTGAACACACCAACTTAAGACCCACTCACACTCACCGAATACAGCGTGCCACTGCAAAAGCGATTGTTTGAATTTTTTACATCATGAGTAGAATAAATCTATTGAAACTACAAGAAAAGAAAACGTACTAAACAAGAAAAACTTTAAATCTATAACACACCATCCGCGAGGCACAAAGAGAAATTTTAACTCATTTAGCCTTGACTTTGATCCAAGTCTGACCTACTTATTTCAAAGATCTATCAATGTGAAGCAAAAGTGAAGTTCTTCGCTCAAGTCGCACAAAAAATATGACATGATAAGACGGAAAGACAGACAGACAGAAAGAGACACACACGACTGAAAATTATTCCATATTAGTAAAAGCGCAGGGGGAATAAAAGAAGTGTCGTCCCTCGTTCGGTTTCGCTTAGTGTGTTCAGCCCCTTACGTAAGGAAAGTATCGTCTGCTTCCAATTGCAATTTTTTGCACAATAGATGAATGCATTTTATTGAATTTAAGAGGGATACTTGAATTTTTAAAAATACAGACACAGATGGCATGTTGTCACCTGTTAAAACATGCTGTTACCCAAATTCGGGGCATTTAATGACTTCATGCGCCAGCACCACCAAACTACAATAGCATTACATCTGTACTACTTTAACAAATCGATGTAAATTATGTTGTACAATGACTAGTGCTAAAACTCAATGTGTACTTACATTGCTATCTGCGTATTTAAGTCCGAAAACGTAAAAATGTCCAAATTAGGGAAAATGTTGACATGTCGTCTGAAATCCTGCTCTTTTTGTTTTGTGTATCTGGGTTGTCTGGTTTGTATTTAGTTCCCGGTCTCTTCGCCGCTCGTCCGGTTTTATGAACTCTCTCACTGTTGCGTGAACCAGTCGAGTCTGCGCAGTGTGACATAACGGTCAAGGTCACCGGGTTATTAGTTACAGTCCGCGCGGTGAAATTAGAAAGAAAAAAATCCTAAATTTAAGCACAAAAAGAAAAAAAAATACCGGAAAATTCCATATCTGAAATAAACTTGACGACACTGTTGGTTTAGATTCATGTGACATTTTAATGATTTGGCATCCAAGAATGACCCACATCTCTTGTTGCCATGGCATTGATACTGGTAGCCCAACATGGATATTGGTGCAAATTTGGACCTGACCAATCCGGACATATGGACTTTTATTTTTATTTTTATTATTTTTTTTGCCGTATATTTTCCTTTTCTAAAGCGCCACAGTCCCTGATCCTTTACAAGTGTACAACTATTTTGTGAGGTCATTGGAGCATCAGATGATATCATCCTTGAGTTTGAAACCAGGATATTTTTAGTTCAAGTCTCGTGTTACACCTGCTGAACATCTTAATTTTTAGCAGGCAATATAGTGATAAAAATTATCAGTGAAGTACAGCAAGCTGACAATGGGTCTCACGTATACAAAGCAAATGTTTAACCAATGTGTTAGTCAGTGGCGGATCCAGGATTTCTCACACGAGGCGCCAACACCAGCCTATAATTTTGGTCACTTTTCCGGAAAACAGTTTGAAATTAAAAGAAATACGAACGAAAGGGGCGGGCGTCTCCAGCGCCCCTGGTTCCACCAATGTTTACATTTAAATCAGTAAAATGAATATTTAACAAATCCTGATTTACAGCCCAGCAGGAGTGCCGTGCTTGTAATACAGACAGTTATGGGTTCGAGCCCCAGCCGGAACCCCACCAATGCTTGTGTACACATCTGGAAATATGTGGATCGAAAAGACTCAGCTGCCATGCTGACCTCTATACAGTCAGCAGGTGTCACACTAGAGGTGAATCTGAGGATCACACAGGCAACAAAGCATGCAAAAGGGATCCAATCTAGCTTTGAAACGCATGGCAGATGTCACCAGAAATCCAAAACAGGTCTCCAAAAAATTTTAAAAAAAGATTACAGTTTCAATCGCAGAGAGTGTAAATTATCCAGCACATCCCCGGGCGTCTGTTTCACGCAACCTGTTTATCCCATAAAATCACTCAAGCATGAAACACCACCTAACATGGTAAAACCTTTAAATCACACACGGAGCGCATACCCAAAAACATTAGGTATGTCTCCTCCAAACATGGGGTATGATTTAATGTTTTACCTAACAAAAAGTACAATCTCAACATAGTTTTTGCCAAATTTGGAAGTTGTCAGTTTTAAAGGTATACGATACTTAATGGTCCGTTCACATACGCAATATTGTTTGAGGTTAAAACGGTATTTTTTACCATCGCCAGCCTCAGCTTTTCTGAGCGAAAAACGTTGGGTATCACAAAAGTTGTCCTCTGCAGAGCTATTTATTCTTAGCATTTTAATATTCACCAAATGTAGTACAGTTTTATTGCTAAATTAGAGGCGGAT
>JBCAUG010432672.1:0-15956 GCA_038406175.1 Haplosyllis leylae
ATGTTCACAAGCTTAGTGGCAGTTTCCTTGTTGTTGCGTTTTTGCTGTGGGCTGCAGCTTGACAGATATTGTATAATGAATTCCAAGTAAGTGTTGAATTCTTCATCTGTGAATGACTGTTTTTCAAAGATCGATTTCATCGCTTTGGTGATTCTGGGGACGTCTATCTCTTCATCAAATACAGGTTGGAAACGGTTAATTCGAACACGGTTAATACGAAGTTCCACTTATTTCAAATTTTTTTTACCACACACTGTCCGACCAGTTAATGCTAAAATGCACTGTTAATTCGAATTCCACCTATTTCAAAGCAAAACCTTGCTGACGAATCAGTTCGAATTAACCGTGCCTGACCTGTACTCCATTTTCCAGGCATACTCTGATTGGAGCCATGGGGTCTTCACCATTTATCATTAAATTCACCAACACTTTGCTGGCAGTCCCGACAAGTTTTGCCTTTTCATGTGTTGTAGCAGGTAGGGAAGAATGTTTTGCACGCTTTATGAAGGTGCTTGGTGCGTCTGTGCCATGCATAAATAACTTCCTGTACATGTCCTTAATTTTCTCCCAGGGTTGTCTGTTTCCAGCCTTCAAGTTTTTGGTCACATGATCAGCAGTGAAGTATTCTTGAGCTGTTTTATGCAGGAACTGCACGGAAGACGTTTTCTTGAAACCTGTCAAAGTTTTCATCCCTGACAGAACACCAAGTTTGAAAATGTTTTCATTAGTGATTTCTTCTCTGAGAAACACTAGCTGCTGGACTTCCTGTGTGAGTCCCCTGAAGGCCAGTTCATTCACAAAATCCATAGCCTCCTCAATTTCCACTGAACTCAAACCTTTACTCGCTTCACATGTCTTTCTCAAAAAAAGGATAAGTTCGTCATAGGTACTAGTGTATGTGCCAGGAAGTTTGCAATAGAGCCAGTGCTTGGAGGATGAGGGGAATTCTGTACATCTGATACATGTTTCGATCATTTAACTCTTTGAAGAATTTCCCCCTCAGTTCGTCATCAGGTATTATGTGAGACACATATTGTTCTGCAGAGTTCTTGCTGAACCCAGTTATTTTTGCAACACTATTCATTAGACTCTTGATTCTTGGAGATATGTGCGGTCTAGAAGTAACCATTACACAACATTTAAGGTAATCTTTGCCATTAAGAACACGGACAACCTGAGGGTATTTTCTAACATCTATTTCATCCAGTCCATCCAGAATCAAGAGTGTTTTTGTGTTGTCCTGCAAGAGGCTCTTTTTAACAGTGGGTTCAGTTATAGCTGCATATTCCTCAAGTTCGAGCTGTACAGTTATGGCTTGTGCAATAGTCTGGTTAGGCGAAAGTTTTCTCAACTTGACGACCATAAGATTATCAAACATTGGTAATTGACCTTGGGCCCAATCAAGGGCCACTTTATGAGTGAATGTTGTCTTACCCATACCAGGATCTGCCTGTATGAGTATTCTGTGACCTTCTGGCCAGTTATCATCAGTACTGGCCGCGCTGAAGAGATCAGTGTAATCTCTGATGGGAATTGTTTGTCTGAATTTCATGGATTCCATTTCCAGTCTGGTGTAGACTTCGGAGAGACTAAATGTTTCTTCTTGGTGTAACCAGGCGTATACCAACATGGCTTCCCAGTCGGGGTGTTTGTACCGGGACCTCAATGTTTCGACTAGTTGTTCGTAGGAGTCTGTTGTTTCGCCTGTGGTTATGAATTAGGACGCTATGCATTAAACACGCTACACCGTTATTGTGACCTTCAGAGGGTAATACCGTGTAATATTCACAAAGAAATTTTGTAACTCACAAGGCTTTGTCGAGTGAGTTACATGATTTATGAGTGAATATCACACGGTATTACCTGATGAAGGTCACAATGATAGTTTTTTTATACACTTACTTTTAGATCTAGATCTAGTTAGTGGAGAAAAGATGAAGAAAAACATCAAAATTAGTCTTTTTCCTTCTTTTAGATCTAATGACCTAAGAATATCAAAGTTTAAGTCTTTTTTTTTCCTAATTGTTCTCAGAAACATATATTACATGCAGCTTCTCCATGTAAGAAGGAATTCTAAGAACCAATAAAAAAAGACCTTATTTTCATTGGCTAAGAGAAACCCATAATATCTTTTATTAACTTTAAATGCATAATACGCGCTGAGAAAACATGAAAAAGAGCGAATGAAAATCTCACAATTGCGTCAAGTGTGTAATAAAGAAATTTATATATAAATTTTTATATATGACATGGTGCAAGATGGAAACTGCGCAAATAAGCATTTTGATTATTTTTCATTGATCTATGTTTACCTACATTTAACAAGATATGAATCGCTCCAAATTTTCCCACCAAGCACATCCTCAGTCGTCTTGCTTTGGACAAAACCAAGTTCTTCTGCCTTCCTTAACAATATGATCAGATCATTTTCTTCACGTTTGTGAGCCCTTAACCAATAGAGAAGCACCTGCAGAAACAAAACAGGATGAGCTAGCAACTTACACGGGTACATGATTCAGTTAAGCAGAAATTTACATTTCCATTGACATGAGTAGAGAGCTTGACCCAAACTTGTTGAGGTTTGGCAATGAACAGTAGGTCGTAGCACCGGCCATGATTTTTTTTTTTTTGATTTTTCATAATGGCCGAAGTGGAAATTTTCATTTCCATCAACATGAGCGGATAGCTTGACTCAAACTTGTGGGGGTTCTGCACCTAAAAAGTTGTCACTGCCAGTTGAAACCTGTATGGTAGGGACGACGAACCACACTACACGTTAGTACCGTGCAGGTTAGTACTGTACACGTTAGTACCGTGCAGGTTAGTACTGTAGACGTTATCTGACATGTATGCGCACTGCTCGAAAACTGCCAAAACAAGTATCAAGAAAAAAAAAAACAAAAAAAACAAAAAACAAAAAAAAACAACAAAAAAAACCATCTGTCAACCACATGGGTGGCCACCAATTATTCACTTTCAAAACTTACCCTTTTTTCTAAAAAATTGGAAGTTTTTAAAAAGTATCATACTTACCTGATAAATTTTATTCCAGTTTTCCTGTCCGAGTGTAATTTGATGAAATTTGGCATCCTGGATTCCCAGTAATGTTGTCGCAAATCGATATAAATGTTGAGGGTACACTTTGTGTGCTATCCTGGTTAGTAGTTTTTCAATTTCATTGACACCCGTTTTGTGGTACGTCGCCATATTTGGTCTGCAATGCCAACGGTTTAATCTTCATTTAGATTATCAATATCCAAGGAAAACTTCAGTATGTTATTAAATCTTGTATTAAGTTATCGTGTCTTAAAATCTTGTAAACGTTGGAAGATTGTGATGTTTCTAGCAATGTTAGATTTTCTTGTTTTGACTGAAACTTGTGAAGTGTTTTACCTCGATTTTTGTGGCTGATTGTGAAAACGTTCAAGTACCATGTTTGCTGAAAGTGACACAGAACAAAGTTCGTGATTGATATTTTGAAATGCTACTTTCACTCAAACAGACAATAATTTCGAGTTTTGTGCTAACACAAAATTGGCACTATCGAAATGACAGGCTTTCCGGAGCGATTACGAATAATAGCCAATATTACGGTACTTAATTTGGGAATAGTTCAGAAGTCATGCTCAGTTAGGGGGATGCAAGAGACTCTCTCTCAGCTATATATCCAAGAGTGCGTGGATCAGTTCTTGCACTGAACCAAAAAAGTTAAAGAGGATCTCCACACTGAAGGGTGTGTAACAGGGAGGTCCAGTTTCCTTTTCTGGTAACGTCCAAAGAGACAAACTAGTAGCTTGTAAATACTATTTATCAAAGAAATCCTTGCAATGGCAGAATCCCAAACTCCCTATGTTAGGCGAAGGGGGAGGGGGGGTTCCTCACCTACTTGCCAACTTTTGTTCTTGGCTTGGATGCTGAAGCCGCGTATGGAAGGGGGCTGTTGACATAACTTGGAATCAGTAGTCAAAGTTAGGTCAGACCCACCCACCCTCCCCCCCCTTCACACCACCACCAATACTCCAGTAGCCATCTTGGATTTACAAATGAAACTGTATACAAACCAGCCCAGGTCGATCATAGTGTGGTCTCCCAACGAATAAACCCGCTACGAGAACCATAAACAGCACACAGTTCAATCACCCCTGATAAAGCAGCACTGAAATGTGAAACAAGGAACGTTTTGTTGATCATGATTTTAGAAAATCCTACCTGGTAACATTAATTCCACTTTTTGATCGCCATGTATGATCTGGAGGAATTTAGCATCATGAATTCCCAGTAGAGTTGTTACGGTGTTCAGGATAGACGTTGTGAGCGATTCCTGCCAAAATATTTTCTTTGGTCTGCAAACTTCTGCTCCTCACACTTTTTCCCCCTTGTGACTTGCCGTGATGATGTTTCATTTCGAAATTTCAGCAATCAGGAACATTTTGCAGGCGGCAACGGGTCGCCGGAAGAAAATGTTTCCAGTCGTGTGTGTTTGTCTGTTGGATGGGGTTGTCTCTGATTCCATGATGTAATGGTACCATGGGATATAATCCCAGAACCCCCAGGAAAGACCCTACCCCGCCCTGGACGAGTGATTCTACTTTTTTTTCTCTTATATTAGTTTACACATAGATATCAACAAAATTGTTGAAAGTACGATTAGTTCCCACACTGTTACTACAGTGTGCAAACAGACTGCGAGTGCGCCTTTGTGTGGATAAAACCACAGCTGCCACGAAATAAAACCACCGCTCTGTCGCGGTTTATCTGCCAAATAAAACGGATAAACCACTCATCACATTATGAACAAATGAGACGATGAGCAATAATGCTATAAAAACTACTTTTGTACCCCACGAGATAGTAAATGTCTCTTCACTTGGGGCAAACCTTTGGTGCGATCAAAGTGTAATGTCAACTCGTCCTCTTCTCAAGTGATCTTTACAATTCACAGGCTGAAAGGCAGTGATTAAATAATACATTCGAGTTTTTCACAATCACACAAAGTTGGTAGTGTTGGTATTATTGCCGACTTTGTATTCTCACATATTCGCAGTTTTCTGCTCCATTTGCACCAATTGATGTTAGTAAATGTGAAATTGAAAATCAAGGGATGCATGAGAATTACATTTCATAGATGCAAATTTTATTGGATTACTTGCTTTTGAATGGCACAGCTACAACAAAGTTGGCAATGTTGGTATATTGTATTGTGGGGCGTTTGTGAAAAACTCTATTGGTTCGATAAGGTCAATTTGACAGAACCAGTGATGCATGGCAGTGCATAGAACGAGTGATTTTTTGAGCACACCCGACACAGAAATCCGTGTGGTCTATCAAGGACTTGCATTTCTGAGGTTTGGGTTCAATCCCCACCAACGTTTTGGGAAGTGTCTCATACTTTGGCCCTTTTAACAACTTTATTTGGTTGAAATAAAGGGAAAACTCAATTGCATGATTGTACTTCAAAGTTTATTCAAAATTACCTAACTGTGCACGATGCACTTCCAATTTAACACTGAAAGGAGAAAATAAGTGTCAGAAAACAGCGCCATTGGCTTCTTGGATTGTCAAATGTAAGAACTGAAATTATTGTACACAACAATGCCAACATTTAAATTTTACCGTTTTAAAATTGCTTCTTAAATTTGTTGAATTTGTTAAATTATTTTGGCATTAATATTTTTACATATGTAATACAAATAGAAATTGCTGCTGGTAAACTGAAATTTTGTGCACTGGTATATTTTCAAATTGACACAGTTACGTAATTCATACTGGCATACCCATATATTTAAAATGACTTGACAAATTTAAGAAACGAAAATCGGAAAAAAAAACTAGAATGAATGCACCGCATGGTAGAAAATATCTTGGACGGTTCAGGTGAAAGTGAAACAAACAAACAACAGTCGTGTTTTTCCTATTTGTTTTCGGTAAATGCGACAAAGTAGTAGAATTTAACTGAAACCAACCAACTGAAGTTCAGACTTGGCACAGTACGACTCCTGACTAATTGGAAGGAGTTTGTGAGTTTGAATACGAGATTTTTATTTTTTAAAAAAAAAAGGTCAAGTGTAATTAGTCTAATTTTAAATTCAAAATAGGAAAAACTCATTCCACTTGCTTATTGACCAGGACAATTTTCCTTGCTGTTTAATTATTCGGATCGCACACAATTCAATTGTCAAACACAGCTCGATTTCAAGTCACAGCTACGCATTATAAGCAGTAATTATTACATGAATCAGTTATTCCATCAGTTTTAGTGATCATATCAAAAAGCAGAATGGTTGCGAACTATCGTCAAGATAGTTTTGTCCGCTGGCATTTTATCTGTTTATGTGTAAAACAAAACAAACAAAAATCATTAATAGTATTCCAAGAATCATCACCCCGATTGCTTCTCTGCTGCAGCAAGTTGTGCCGATGTTATAATACAACAGTTCCTTCACAAGTCCAAAATGAGATTTACTTGGAAGATTACTGCATTGTAAATCAATGTGTTGTTCGTGGCACACAGATATCAGTTCTGGAACCAATGATGCGAGTCCGGGATTCTGCAATAAGCTCAGTGAGTGAACGTGTCCCAATGAACCACCGTTCAGGGCATCCAGCAAAATCTTTCCATCCTTCCTTGACAGTCCAGTATCTGTAAAATCCACAGTTTTCATTGCTTGCCCTTTCATTATGTCCACAATGTACATGCCGTGCCCACCCAGATCACCAAATCTTATGCTTAGATGTTGAAGACGAGGCAATCGTCCTCCCATCACAGCTTCATGCAGAGATTTAATGTCATTCTCAGACCACTGAAATCGACTCATCACAGAAATGGTCATTAACTGTGGAAAATCCGTTTTAAATAATCGAGTTACTCCAGTAAGACTGTCCTCAAAGTAGAGACTTTTGAGATTAACTTGTGCAGGAAACTGGTATGTATCACTTTGGGTTACCCCGCGTACACACAATCTTTTCAAAGTTGATGGTAACTTGACTAAGACGCTGTTGACAAGGCTAAGATCCAGTTGACCATCGAGCGTCAGTGACAAAGCCCCTGCAGTACACAGCACTTCTGAAAAATCGTGCAAATGTTTTTGGCTGAAAACTGACGCATTAGTACTTTGCAGTTCAATTAAAGCCAGTTTCTTCATTTTCCGTATGAGCTGTGCAACTGCAGATAAATTCCTGGAGATTCCTTCCACTCTCAATGCGTTAGATACAGTTTCTGTCTGAATTCGTTCATAACCGGTGCTAATGCGTTCACAATCCGCATCAGTTTTAATGTATGTAATAACTGGAATGGATATATCTCCATCCAGTAGTTTGAAGTGCTTTTCCGTTCCTAATTTCAGTGGAGATGTTTGTATTTCTGTCATAAGGTCCTGCATGTACTTTCTGAGGAAACTAATCGACAAAGCTTCTCCACTATCTGAATCAACCGCATGTTCCACCAACAGCTCTGCTATCTCTCCAAGAATGTGACTGGCCAGTTCTCCCTCAAGTTTCCCCACAATGAATCTGAACAGTATTTTCATGCTGTTTGCTTGGTCCTGCAGCCACTGAATTTGTGGGATGACCGACTGAAAAGACACAGTCTCGCCAGAAGAAAGTGATCTTTCTGCCTGGCTGAGCATCATTTCTCCAAATCCTGCTGGGTCTTGCTTTACCAGTGCACTTATTTTAGGCAGTAATGCTGCATAGAATCTTGTTGCCTTGTCGTTGTTCCCAATATCAGTGACGACTTCCTTGTTCCTGCGTCTGTGTTCTGGACTGCATCTTGACAAATATTCAATCAAGAAGTTAAAACTGACATTGAACTCTTCATCTGTGTAAGATTCCCATTCTGGGAAGGGTTTCATCGCCTGGTAGATTCTGGGAACATCTATTTCATCATCAAATAATCCTTTTTCCAGCATGATCTTGACCCTCGCTTTCAATGCAGTAACAGTGTTTTTGTTATTCATCAACGATGCAGCAAGCTTCATGGTTGCATTGCCAAGAACTTCCGCCTGTGTGTGTGATGTAGTGGCCATCGAAGAATAGTAGCTCTGTTTTGCTCGTTTTGTGGAGGTGCTGTGTGTATCGGTGCCATTTTCAAACAACTTCTTGTACAGTTCTTTGATTTTCTCCCAGGGTTGTCTGTTTCCAGCTTTCAGATTCTTGGTCACATGATCAGCTGTGGAACATTCTTGGACTGTTTTATGTAGAAACTGCACTGATGAAGTTTTTCTGAAATCTATCAAAGTTTTTGTCCCTGACAGAATACCAAGTTTGAAAATGTTTTCATTGGTGATCTCTTCCCGGGGGAATACCAACTGCTGCACGTTCTGTGTGAGTCCCCTGAAGGCCAGTTCATTCCCGAACTTAATAGCCTCTTCAATTTCTGTTGAGCTCAGACCTTTGCTGGCTTCACATGTCTTTCTCAAATAAAAGATAAGCTTGTCATAAGTAGTGGTGTATGTGTCAGGAAGTTTGTAGTAGCTGCTGTACAATAGAGCCAGTGCTTGAAGGATGAGGAGAATTCGGCACATCTCGTACATATTGCGATTGTTCAACTGTTTGAAGAATTGTTTCCTGAGTTTCTCATCAGAAATTATGTGTGATACAAATTTATTCGCAGATTTCTTGGTGAAACCAGTTATTTTTGCAACACTATTCATTTGACTCTTGATTCTCTGAGATATATGGGGTCTAGATGTGGCCATTACACAACATTTGGGGTCACCTTTGCCATTGAGAATCCGGGTAACCTCGGAGTATTTCTTGAGATCTATCTCATCCAGTCCATCCAGAATCAAGAGTGTTTTCGTATGGTCCTGCAAGAGGCTCTTTTTAACAGTGGGTTCAGTTATATCTGCATATTCCTCAAGTTCGAGCTGTACAGTTATTGCTTGTGCAAGAGTGTGGTTAGGCAAAAGTTCTCTCAACTTGACAACCATTAGACCATCAAACATTGGTAATTGACCTTGGGCCCAATCAAGTGCCACCTTATGAGTGAATGTTGTCTTGCCCATAACAGGATCTGCCTGTATCAGTATTCTGTAGCCTTCATCACTATTTGCCTTGCTGAAGAGATCAGTGTAATCTCTGATGGGAATTGTCTGTCTGAATTTCACAGACTCTATTTCTAGTCTGGTGTAGACTTCCGAGAGACTAAATGTTTCTTCTTGGTGTAACCAGGGGTACACCAACATGGCTTCCCAGTCAGGGTGTTTGTACCGGGACTTCAGTGCATCCACCAGTGAGTCGTACCATTCCGATGTTTCACCTAAGGAACAAAATCTCTGTGGGCTGTGAAATGAAGCTACGACATTAAATTCAGTGGCGCGAGTCGGCAAGGCAGTTTGAAGCCTTGAACACACATACCGGTAGCCCCCTTTTTTTGCGACCAGCACCTTTAATCTTTCCAATGTATTTTAGCATCATATGTAAACAGCACAATGGGAATGCTTTCAAAATCGTAAACTATGAGAAAAACTTTATGTACATATGAATAGACTTTTTTTTAATGTAATATAAACAAGAGTGTACGACTGATTCTCATTTCATATGTGTGGACATTTGTGACTAGATGATACACATCACTGTCAGTCATGCAGATACAGCAGTATTTGGTTGGGTGAGCGCTCTTCGCCCTTTGCCACAATCCTTGGTACACTTGTAAATGTATGGCTGATGGCGGTTTTTTTTTTTTTGGTTTTTTTTTTGGTTTCTTTTGGTTTTTTTTTTTTTTAATGGGACAATACACCAAGGTTTAGTCCGCAATTAGAGTACATGATTAATGATGGGTAAAGAGTAAATATTAGGTTGTGAAAAGTTTCACCAGGTGGCTCGTTCGCTCCCTGGGGGGGGGCGAAAGGAGTGAAGGGGAGCGAAGCGTATTGTATACTAGGTTTTAGGGTCCCCATCACCTGCAGCAACAAAAAGTTTGATTACAACATATAGTGGTTATATGTCCCCACTACCTGCAAATAGAACCGTCATCCCATGTACAGTCACTAAGCGACAAAAAGGCCTTTGTATGTCCCCACCGCGGGCCCAAAATTTCGGGGCAAAACCGTCAATCAACCACTAAGGTGAATCTAACGAAACACCAATAAGCTCATAATTCATAATGATTTAAACTCGTTCAGATTACGAGTCTCTGAAGAAAATGTTGCACTTCTAATGTGTGTAAATTGTGTACTTACATTTGGTGGGATATGAATCATGCCAAATGTTTTCCAACCGTACATCTTCTGCTGTGTTTTTCTGGACGTAACCTAATCGTTCGGCCTTGTCCAGCATTGTGACCAGATTACTTTGTTCAGGTTTGTGCGATCTGAACCAGTGAAGAAGCACCTGGAAGATGAGCACATTCTGTTTGGTAATATTTTTCACTGTGTATCAGTAGTTTTATATTTTGTAGCATTCGGATCATACGGTATCTTCCTTGGCTGGGATGGGGGGGGGAGGTCCACTATAAGTTATTTACTGTCGGAATAGATGAATAAAATTTATAAGATCGAGATCTAAACCATAAACCTGGAAGTGAAAAAACAAGATTTGAGCTTCATGATATTTAATACCAGTAGACAAAAGGAATATGCGGTAACTTGGGAAGTGAAATAATTAAAAATATACGGTTTAGGAGAATATTACTTGGCAACATTTATCCCAGTTTTCATGTCCGTGTGTGATTTGAAAGAATTTAGCATCTAGAATTTCAAGCAGAGTTGTTGCAAATCTTCTGAGGTGTTGAGGATACACATTGTGGGATATTCTTGCACAAATCTTTTCTTTCATTTGTAAACTCCCCTTTTCATCATAATTTTCGTCCCCCTTTGTTGGGGGCCTGCGGCTTGCCATGGCAATGCTTCATTCCTAAATCCACAATATTAATAACTGTCGGCCGTATTTGGTCGTACACTTTCGTGTTATGTACCAGTAGATACCAGGACCTTTCTGCTTCCCCACGCATGGCAGTTTCAGCTCTAATTACTTGAAATGAGGACCCTAAAAATTATCTTCATTCTAGCTTAATGTTTGTGGATAATATAATTCTTTGGTAGATTTTTCCGGGAATTATCTAAAAAGAAGAAAGTTTTTGATGTGTTTGCATTCTTGTTTTAAGAAAACTGCAAGTCATGCACGCTTAAATGTTAACCTATATTACATTGTTAAATTCTTTCAATGAAATGAAATACAGAATTGTATCGTCATCAATTTAAATGATTTGTCAGCATAACGATTGGATCTCGTTTATCAAATACGATATATATTTTTTTGCAATGCGATCCATCGAAATTACGAGTTTATTAAGATTTCGAGACTTGAACAGGAATAAATTTGTAAACATATCATGTGGTTAGCTTTTAATTAGTCTTTGAAGAAGAACATCTGCGATGCACGGCATGATTACAGTTCGGTAGCAGTGTCAAAAGTCAATCAACTCACCTCACATGAGAGATGGGTAGGGGGGGGGGTTACAAAGTATAATTGCGAATCTGAACTTTTCTCCTTTTCAGTGGGTGGGATGGGGAAAATGGTAGCCCTCAGATACCTTGAAAAAGGTTCTATTATTGGTTTCCCTCTCGTCTGCCCTCGGAAAAGAAATTGAGACGAAGGGAAAATGATGTTTGAACTCCGGGTCTTTGTTGGACGTAGCGATGCTCACTTTATGCAGAAAAATAACCCCCGCCCGGATAAAACTACGACTGCAACACAAAACCAAGGTCACTGCCATAAAATAAAACCACAGATGCGACGTAGTTTACTGATCTGCAGTACAGAATTGAAAAACGACAGTTCTATCTGCTTAAAGATTAACTCGTTAAGTTGCACTCCGAAATTCCCAAGAAAAAGCGGCACTTGCGATTTGCCTCGCAACCTTTAAGGCCCGTTCACACCGAGCGGCAGCGGTAGCGTCAGCGTCAAGAAAGGGTTACATTGATTTCAATTGCTATGTTCACACCGAGCGGCAGCAGCAGCGGCAGCAGCATCGCTAGCGGCATCGCTCCTGAATCGGTCCGGAACCCATTTGATTTTTGCCGCTAGCGATGCCGCTGACGCTCGGTGTGAACGGACCCCTTAAGTGAGAACAGTAACGGACACAATGCAACAACTGTCGATCTAGTTGAAGATATCATGTGCTACACTATTTAGGGAAAAACTTTTTCTTTGAATGTATCAATTTCATCCGAGTGCATGAGAACTAGAGATAAACACCCGTGAAAACAGTACCTTACCATCGTACTACGTGCGCGGTCAGTAAAAATGGCACTTGAGTTTTTACACAATTTCAACTTAATTACAAATCTATTATCTAATATTTGGTAATCAAAAATTTAGCCATATTATTGCAACCAAAAAGCCATAAGATTTGCTAAGCACTTTGGTCAGCATCCCCATCTAAATACGACGTGTGATATGATTTGATGTCAATCTCAGTGTGAGATATTGTTCTCAAGGGGAGTGGGGGGGGGCAATATTCGAGAAAAACAGGTTGGAATTGCGTAAGCTGTGGGATTTAAAGTTTTTAAGTTCTTACTGAGTCACGCTATAGAATAATTCTCAAGGTAACCTTGTTGACATTTAAGCCGATCTTCTCAATAAATAACATGGAACACATGACAGTGGAGGCGTACATTGAATTATAATGACAGTCTGTTGGATCTTCGCCAAGGGAATTTCCAATAAATAACCAGAAACAACATTCAGCCAATCTTCACACGTGAAACGAGTCAGTGAAATTCAAATAGAAATTTTTATTCAGATTGATTGGTCCAAATTCCTAAAGCAGTTCACACGGAAACACGACGACGACGACGGACGACTAGATTATCACAACAGTAAGTAACATGGGAAGGAGTAAATAAAATAATAATAATAATGTAATTTCTTTTGTAACTCATGGTTAATAATGCCACCCTCTGACGGCTGAAGTTTTTTTTTAATCTCTTAACTTTTACCCTATAAAACCACCGTGCAACGAAACAAACTGCCATTTCAATTCCTATCATTACCGACCGCGTACGTAGTACGAGAGGAGGTACTGTTTTCACAGGTGTCTGTCTGTCCACAGGGAGGGGAGGTACTCAGAGTCCCAGCTGGGGGGTACTCAGAGTCCCAGCCGGGGGGGGGGTACTCAGAGTCCCATCTGGGGGAGGGGTACTCAGTCCAGCCGGGAGGTACTCAGGGTGAGTACCCCTCCCGCGGACAAGTCGGCTACGCCGCGGTCGGTATGCCTCTTGCGTTCAAGCAGGAGGACCTTTTTGTTTTGATTGTTTTTTTGTGCTGCCATAAGTTGTACATTTTTGTGAGAAGGTTACAGATACATAAGGTTTCCTTCGAAGCCCGAAAGTGAGTTTCGGTATGCGCAGTTGAGATCAAGGTCATGGTCACCGTAATATATCATGGTCACTCAAGCCGTTCTTATAATTTAATGGCAACCACTGGTGGGAGGGGGAGGGGGCGGATCCAGGTACCTCTACAGAGGGGAGCACCAAAATACGATTTTGCAGAATTCCCCCCCCCCCCAAAAAAACATGCATGAAATTAAGAAAAAATTGATCGGTAGTGGGAGGGGTGAAAGAGGGGGTGAATGGAGGTAAATCCTTATTGATAACCCCCCCCCCAAAAGGACTCGCTATTGTTGACATAATCACCATATATTCATCACATGTTAACATACCACTCACAATGTACTTTATAATTATCATGCCTCTGGAGAATAAGGGATGTCTAGCGTTGTGCATCACTGGCATTTACCCTACGACAGGGAGTTAGCTTGGTAGATTAGCGCATTGTAGAACAATGTGCTCTCGTGCGCAAGCTAATCGGAACTTTTCTTCCAACGATGATAGTTTGGGATTCTGTAATAGTGTCAGGGAATGTATGTTTCCCAAATAACCGTCATCCAGAGCTTTGAAAAGGATTTTCCCATCTCCCTGGGTGAGACTGGTATCTGTGAAGTCTGCAGTTTTCATTGATGGTCTCCTCATTATGTCAACCAAATAGGTTCCGTATCCAGCTAAGCCACCGAATCTAATGCACAGATGTTGAAGAAGAGGCATTCTTCCTTCCATCACAGCTTCGTGCAGAGATTTCATGTCATTCTCGGACCACTGAAATGGACTCATGATGGAAAGAGTTCGTAAACATGAGAATTTGGTGGTGTTGAAGAGTTTGCTGGCACCAGTCAGGCTGTCCTCAAAGTAGAGGCATTTAAGATTTACTAGTGAAGGAAACTGGTATGTATCACTTTTGGTTACATCACGTACAGCCAACCTTTCTAAAGTCGACGGCAGCTTTGCTAAAATTCCTTGCACAAGACCAACACTTTGAATTCCGTCTAGAGTTAGAGACAGCGCTGGAGCTGTGGACAGTGCCCTCGACAATTCTTCACAACGGTCCTGGTCGACTAGAGAACCATCTGTTCCTTGCAGTTCTATTAAAGTAAATTTCTTCACTCTCTGTATTAACTCAACAATCGGTTTTAAATCCTGAGATATTTCTTTGATTGCTAACGCATTGAAGGCAGTGTCTATCGGGTTTCTTTGACAACATGCAGCATCCTTTATGTACATAATAGGTAGAATGAAAGCTTCCGTATGTTTGCCATTTCTGTCGGAGTATTGACTGGTTTTAAATTTCATTGAAGAAGTGTCAAGCTCTGCCGTAAGGTCCTGCATGTACTTTCTGAGGAAAATAATCGGCAAAGCCTCTCCGCTTTCTGAATCAACTGCACATTCCACCAACAATTCAGCTATCTCTCCAAGAATTTGTTCGACGAGGTCTCCCTCCAGTTTTCCCATAATGAATCTGAACAGTATTTTCATGCTGTTTGCTTGATCTTGCAGCCGTTGAACTTGTGGGATGACCGACTGAAAAGAGGCAATCTCACCAGAAGCGAGGGTCCTTTCCGCATGGCTGAGCATCATTTCTCCGAATACTATTGCGTCCTCGTTGACTAGTGCATTGAAAATATTAAGTATTGCGGTATATTTGCTTATTTCTTCATTGTGCGCCATGTCTGTAGCAAATTCTCTGTGTTTACGCCGCTGTTCTGGACTGCATTTTGAAATGTATTCAATCATGAAGTCAAAAATGGCATTGAATTCTTCATCAGTGAAAGATTGTGTTTCTGGAAACGATTTCATCACTTTGTGAATTTTGGGAACGTCCATTTCGTTATCAAATAATCCGTTTTTCAGGGAAGCTTTGTGATTAGACCTCAAAGTTTCCACGATGTCCATTGTCGAATTTACATACTTTTTGGCAGCATTACCAAGGAGCTCAGCTCTTTTGTTTAATGCAGCAACTGTGGAGGAATGTTGGTTATATTTTGCACGTTTCCTAGAGGTGTTTTCCGTGTGTACATCAGGTCTGAATAACTTCCTGTACATGTCCTTAATTTTCTCCCAGGGTTTCCTATTTCCGGTTTTCAGGTTTTTGGTCACATGATCAGCTGTGAAGTATTCTTGGACAGTTTCATGTATGAACTGCACCGACGAGGATTTCTTGAAATCTGTCAAAGTTTTTGTCCCTGACAGAATACAAAGTTTGAGAATATTTTCATTGGTGATTTCTTCTCTGGGAAACACCAATTGCTGCACTTCTCTTGTAAGACCATTGAATGCCAGCTCATTCACCAAATCAATGGCTTCCTCAATTTCTTCTGAACTTAGGCGTTTACTGGCTTGGCATGTCTTTCTCAAGAAAAAAACAATTTTATTGAAGGTCGTGGTGTATGTACCAGGAAGTTGACAGTGATCACTGAATAATAGAGCCAAGGATTGAAGGATGAGAGGAATTCTGCACATGGCACACATGTTGCGGTTGTTCAGCTGTTTGAAGAATTTCCCCCTCAGTTCGTCATCAGGTATTATGTGAGACACATATTGTTCTGCAGATTTCTTGGTGAAACCAGTTATTTTTGCAACACTATTCATTTGACTCTTGATTCTCTGAGATATATGGGGTCT
>JBCAUG010432783.1:0-50872 GCA_038406175.1 Haplosyllis leylae
CTCCAATGTGGCATAGAATGCCAACGGATGTACTTATGAACTAAGTAACAGTGCAAAGTGGGCAGTAATTTATGAATCACTTTGTGCACCAATGCAACAGATATTCCAAACATGGTAGTCAAATGATGCATTGTAGGATATCGACGCAACCAAATGAAAGCTAAAAGTATCTATATTTGAGCCACAAGAAATGAAGTATTTTAATTGCAATAACATGACACATTATCATTTTAAAAAATGTAAAATTCAATAATAATAAATTAACTTTAAACGGAATAAAATCATTGCTGCACCTGATTTCTAAGTGATAATATGCCACTTGGACCTGGTGTTGAGCGACAGAAATATTTTGTCTGCAACTTAGTAACTACTGTATTCAAAGTTGGAGGAATTTCACCAGTTAACCAAAAGAAATGATTCCAATTTTGTGATAAATTAGCCCACACATCTGAACTACTGTTGGTAGCTCTAAAAAATAAAGATATTTTTAAACCAAAAATGGCTCCTGGTTTAACGAAAGAGCCATACCAACCGTGGGGTAGGAAGTAATGGGTGGGTGGGGGGGAGGCGGGAATCATAATCACCGTCAACTTCCCGGGCCCCCACCTCCTAGCAAAAGGCTTAAAGTCACTACCCCCTTGGGGAAAAGCAAACATAAGTGGGCTGGTCCCCTATGGACAGACAGAGTGACCCACCTCATAAGAGTAACTGTGCATCGTAGTACGTATGCGACTACTAAATACCAATGGGAATGTGTTGGCAGCAAATCGAATTTACCAATAATATTCAATACATTTACCTGTAGCCATGGAGTAACTGCATGAGGAAGTGTGGTTTCATAACCTTTCTTTTTTTCCCTCTTTTTGACAAATGTAAATATGTTTCCACTAATACCATTAAATTTAAGAACATCATAAATAATTTAAAATTGGGTAAACAATCTCCCGACAGTAAGTCATCATCATCCAAAAGATGACTGTTTTGATTTCTTTCAAATATAATTGCTTTCAGTAGTGTTAGCATTAAATGCAAAATATTAAGCCTCTGAGTAGGAGGTATCATTTCTTAGCCTAACAAGTGGCCTTTAGTTATGATTAAAGTAATAATACTTCTGAGGCAATTTTAGTCCATTTGCAACATAGTTCATTTAAACATTATTTATCCCAAAAAATATT
The DNA here is from genome assembly GCA_038406175.1 of Haplosyllis leylae. Classification (NCBI taxonomy): domain Eukaryota; kingdom Metazoa; phylum Annelida; class Polychaeta; order Phyllodocida; family Syllidae; genus Haplosyllis; species Haplosyllis leylae. The sequence goes on from JBCAUG010432783.1 coordinate 1,176, forward strand.
TTGCCATCATGTAAAAAATAAATTACTCAAGGCATCTTAATTCATGTGAACGTTGCCTTCCAAAACTGAGTTTTCGCAAAAAAATCAATAAATTAGACGCGACAATACATCTCATTTAATGTTCATCATTCCCTTCAATGTGGAGTTCCTAATGTGAGGGGAACATAGACAGGGCATTTTTCAAGTATTATTTTTGGCACCATCTGGTGGAAATTTATTGTCATCATTGCGATAATTTGTGTTTATAATTCCCTATTATCTATGTGTGGGAAAAGGAGGGAATAATAAACATTACTTTGGTTAAAAAATATTAACGCCATTTGGTGTACATATCTCTAAATTATTTTGAAATCAAAATAAGAAGTGTACACACTGTTAATGCTGGTAAAAATACCTAGGTTTACAGTGTCATTGAGTACATACATTATTCTTGACGTACACATTCAAAGATAAACACTGTTGACGGTATGTACAAATGACAGTGTGTGATATAATTGTAATTTATGCTTAATTCCAAGCAAAACCTTGTGCACGCAACACTCTTAATTAACCCCATTTAAGCTGTAATACCAAGAGTAGTAATTTCTAGGCAAGGCCTGGTATTGCTGTTTGTCTCACATAGTAAGAGTCTTCTGTGATTTGTTCCTAATTCAGTTGGTCATGGCACATTGGGAATTTGCCTTCATTTCTCAAAATCTCAACTCTTAAATGTCTTACAGTGTTAATGAGGGGAAAAAATCATTATTAAAGTATCCACATATGATCTTTGAAGGAAAACATAACAAGCAATAGGTCCAAAAACTTCGACTTTGATTTGATAAGTAATGCTCCAAGTTAAATGAGTGGCATATGTTGATAGTGGCAGTGCTTGACATGCCAAAATATTTGAAACGACTTAATTTAAGGTAGGGAAAAAAACTTAATTGGCCTGCTTAATGAGTGACACGATAGATTAATCAGTCAATGATGCATGACTGCGAGACACATAAAAGAGGAAAGTTCAACGAAATCGTTCATTTCACAATTTTTTCGACTGGCAGAACAACATGGCTGAAAGTACGGATGGCAAGCCAGAACAATCCAAAGAAGTAGGGTTGTGAACGCTTTTCTATTTTTTACTTAACTGTGAGTAGTGTTGCAACATGCGGTAAAAATTGTTTCCTGTGGTGTTTTCTTTTTCAGGAATTGGAGACTACAATCCAATCAAGCACAAGAAATGCTGTTCGTATGACAATTGCCACGTCCAGGTACATGCAGAGACGACACCTGATGACTGATGGTACTACCAATCCACGTATTGGGTCATTTATCATTATTACAGATGGTAAAACTACGACTGTTGGTGGATATGGTACCCTTCTGCAGGAGTTTCTTGATAACAAAATTCTTTGTGGCTATGCAGGAGAAGATGATGGTGTGGCTTCTGTGACAGACAGTACTTACAATACAGCGACATTAAAGTTAATGCGATTCGATCAGACATTTCAAAATATGCCTTATGATGCGAGTAGCCGTAAGTGCCTTTTAAATAAATATGAGGCCTCTTAAAAAATGTAATGGTGTAAGGTCAGAAATATGTATAAATTCATGGCTTATCCATTTACATTTCAGATCCGATGTTTGATGCCAAAGTTGATACTATATTGAAATTAAAAAGAGGGAAGAGAGGTATGTTATGTGAAATGTTTGAAAATGGGACTTGGTCCTACACCAGAAATACATGTATCTTCATATAATACTTTACAGGTGCATACAAGAAGCACAAGGAAAACGATGAACAAGTCACTGGTAGGGACAGTGAGAAATCAGAGTCGTACCCAAAGGACAATAACTGTCGTAAACGAGGGAGACCCCGTAAAATCCTTCATGAATCTGCATCTGATGGGCGGGACCAATTTCCCAAAATTGTCAACTTCTCTGTGGAAAAGTTGCCTGCTAAGAGACCACGTCGGGGGCGTCCACGCTTAAGTGGCAAGTATTCAATTTTAATAATTATTTGCATACTTTAAGAATGTTTTCAATTTCAAATAGAATTAAAGATGTTGTTTTTGATATTAAAAGGTTCAGCAAAAATGCAGGCACCTAAAGTTAATGATGAGATGTCGTCAGATAATTCATTGCGTTTGCTGGCTACTGAGGGTACTATATCCTTCTTGCAAATCGTCAGTGACTGTAATCAAATTGAACAAATATTTTTTTACTGTTTACAACACATTTATTTATTATTAACAGTATAAATTAATGTCCGAAATACAATTTGTAGCAAAACATGCTTCTGACACTTGTGATGAAAATCCGTTAAATCAACCACACAGTGCTGGCATGGCACAAACAGAAAATTCGGGTAAGATACACTTAATATTATATTACCACCAATTAACATGTGCAATGTTCGCATGCTCTTCTCAAATAATGATGTTTTAAATTTTATTGCTTACAATATGGTACCTTTCAGATCCTGCTGAAATTGGTCTTGTAACAGAAAATGACAAAAAGGGTAAAATGATAATCAACACCAATTTCCTGATGAAGGGCAACAAAAGTTTGCGTAAGTATGGGTAAATATTTTAGACCTATCTCAACAACTTATTTGCAAATACTCACAACCACTTGTTGTGATAAATGAATGCACTTTCTCCGAAATATAAATTGCAGCTTGCGAAGCAGAACCCGAAAAGGCACTACAACCAGCATGACCAGCAACGACCAGCAAGTGAGGACCCTATGCCACAATCACCTGATTTAGGTTTCTTCGGTTCTCAAGAGCTTAATTCAAATAATTCGTGCGACATAGATGAATTGCTGGAGGAAGTAAACAGCAACAGCACAGAGTACAACAGCATACTGTCTGAGCTCCAAATAAATTTGGTTTAAAAATCTCCTTACTTTCGACCATGAAGACTCTGTAAATGTATATCGAATAAATGTTGCCACCTCAGGTGAAATTTCTCTGCTTTGATCTTGTTTGATTGTTATTTGCAGCAACATATCTTTATTTCCTTATCGTCTTTACTGTTGAATTAGAGAAATTCCGCAGACGCTTCAAGAACCAAGGGAAATTGGCCGCAAAATGTTATGGAAGCTCTTGTCGATGCAAATGTAAAGCAACTGTTCCAGTGCAAAGTCTAACAGTTATACGTCCATTTATCTGTAATCGCTTAAAACTGCTTCCTGTGTAGCAGAACCCTATTCAATTGGAATTACTTTATCCCTGGCAAGTGTGTCTTAAGTTTTAAATCACTGTTCGTTCACTTTCAAGTGGCTGCTGCATTGAAAGCGGCTACTCCGTGGTAACTGGATGTTTGGTTGAAAGGGTTTGTTCCTTTTCAAGTTGAAACTCGCTTGAAAATGCCTTTTCTGTGCTAACTGCCTGTTGTGATGAAAGGGTATTTTCCTTTTCAAGTGGCAACTCACTTGAAAATGCCTTTTCTGTGCTAACTGCCTGTTGTGTTGAAAGGGTATTTTCCTTTGCAATTGGCAGCTGCGTCAAAACTATCTCATCGCTGCTACGTCCCTCTTCCGTTGAAAGGGTGTGTTCCTTTGAAAGTGGCAGCTCACTTGAGAAGGCGTTTTTGCTGGTGACTGCCTGTTCAGTGGAAACGCTTGGTTGCTTTGGAAGTGCCAGTTCCGTTGAAAGTACATGGCCAGTTTCAACTGCATCATCTGTTGGAATGGTCTCTACCATTTCAACAGAGTCACTGACTTCAACTGGGTCATCAAACTGATGTCTGACAAAATCATCAAATTCCGCAAGCATCTCATCATCAAATTGCTGCAACATCTTGTATACTTGTGCATCAATCATTGCTGATTCATTCAGCATGCTGTTGTCACCTGATGCTTGTGAAGGCTCAGATAAGCAGGGCTCCAGCACAGTTACTTCATCATCTGTGTCTTCTTGTGGGACATGAAGCTGCAGTAGGACCAAAATATTAGAGGCAACATAAATGTCAGTGTAACCAATAATGTTTGTACTAAGTAATACGGTAACCTACTGTACAGTCAATATTTTGCTTTGTGTGGAACTTTTAAAAATTCATACTGATAAATGTGAAAATCATTGATGGAAGTAAAATATTTTTTACATCCACACAATCATCATGCATAACGGCCAGATACATGTATACTAACTTCTATTCTTATCATGTCCCACACTGACATAGCAGCAGCGACATGACGCACAAATCTTCCTCTTCTCACACTTTGATACAAGCATTCCAGGAACAAAGCATTGGTAACTTGTAATTCATTTTTGAAACATCTGCAAAAAACACAATAAATTTAATTTTTACAAGTAATAAGTAGGGTCCTACATGGTTAAGTATTTTTCTCACAGGTATGTGTATGTGTACTTATGCATACGATTCACTGGAATTAAGCATACAAGTATTTTCGTGAGTATGTCACTTACATAACCATTTCACTGTTTACAATGATACAGGAAAATTTGTACAAAGAGAATATTTACTGTAGACTGTCAAAGGTTTAGTGTAGGCAACAAGGTCCACACGTCTGTTCTGAAATTCTGCTATTGGTGCGTGGGGGCTTGGGGCCCGAAAGGGGAGCCTTAATGGTTCTGTATTCTACCGGAAAGCATACAGAAATATGGTGACAAAAAATATCAACCCAGTAGTAGTAAGTCCATCACAGATAGTGTCCTAGCGCTCACAAACTGGATGAAGTTAAGGAAACTAACTTGTCATGTAAGGTTTTATCCAGTACAGGCTTCAATTTGTCAAATATTCCCATTTTCACTGACGTTACTTTCTCAAATACACACTGAGGAATGGGCTGGACAATCACTTTAACACTTCTCGAGAAATGCCAGGTAGCAAAAGACATGTAGTGAGCAACCGTTGGAGACATGTAAACTGATGCAGGGAATGGTAATGTCATTTCAGACATGTAACTGCAAGAAAAAGACCCCGAATTGTCAGTATTAACAACAGTGACAAAACAATAACTATGTATAAATGAAATAAGCATGTAGTCGAAAAACAAATCCTCACTCCAAAATGGACTGCACACATCCACCGACACAGTCATAGTTCAAATTGCCTGAACTTGATTCAATGAATCCTAATTTGCCTGAGAAGTGAGCCCGCAAGCTGTCAGATAAGCAGCCATTATGTACAACAACTGGTGGAAGTAAATCGCCATCACCATTGTAGACTACCTACAAATTGAAATCATACATCTCTCTAATGTTTAGTTTATCACAGAAATATTGTAATCCATGAATAAATGTCAAGACAGTTGTTCGTACAAATGTAGGAAGCTCCATCTTCGATTGGTTCGGAACAGTCAACTTTTCACATTCTATGACCATAATGCTTTTCTTGGAGTAAGGGAATGTGTGCATTTCCTGTTCGAGTGTGTAACGATCTCGTTCTAATACCCAATCTTTCACTGAAAATGTGTCTTCTTGGATATTTGTCAGCTGTTTCTTGGTTGGGAAGCGCACTGTCGGATTTTCCTGTTTAAATCTTGGAAACCATCCATCTCCTACAGCAGAGTTATAACATAAGCCAGCAATTCTAAAACACCCATCTGGCATTTTCATGTCAATAATCGTGCAGTAACTGAATTGATTTATTACTTCACCTGGTAACACATTTGGAAAGGTGTTTCTTATGTTGTAGACCTCCATGTAGTGTGCAACTTGATCCGCAAACATATGTTTCTCTTGAGGAAGACCAAATTCCCAAAATTCATCGAGATAGTCTGCCATATGTCTTTCATCATCAACAGTCAACTTCCTCTTCGGGCCCTGGGCAGGTCTTAAAGATTCACCCTTTTCAACTGCTTTAGACCTAAGGGATGAGATGAATTTACAGTAGGACTTACACTTACACCCAAATTATCAATATATTTAAAATTGCATGAACATATTTTATAGAGTACATGCAAACATTTCATTTGTGCACAAGCTTAAGAAAATTATTTGTCATTTACTTACTTCTTAAAAACAGTAGACAATGGCAGTTTCTTGTCTTTGATCAATTTTCGTAGTGATCCTTTTCCAGCTTTCCAGTCCTCAATGCACTTTAAGACATCTTTATCAAGCCATTTCCGTGTCTTCTTTTTGTATTCAGCTTTCTTTCGGTGTGGTTGACTGAAATTGAACAACTTAACGTCTATAAAGATACATTCAATGAATACCTATCCCTGCCTTGTAAACGGACTGGGTGCTGACTCCACAATTTCAGACAGTAAGCCTCTATCATGGCACGGTCAGATAAAATTAAGTTTGCAGTAAATTATCACTAGCTATTTTCCAACACATTTATATTGGCCTGGGTCAAACCCCCATATGTACTGCACTTTCTACGCAACATGACATTTACTTAATTAAATCGCTATACTTGTACACTATTTTAGGGCAACAACATGAACTGAGTAATGTGACACTATTTCTCACATACTTGCATTCATCTACTAAGTAATGTCACTGCCATAGTCATGAAAATTTAAGCCCAAGTGTGCAAGGTTGTTGGCCCTTCAACTAAGTGGTTTCACTACATTTTTCTTAACTCCATTTGAGATGTATTTTCCTTCAATACACTCATCTATAAATGCCATAAATGTGTCAAGGGGTTGATATTTATTTAAAATTCCTTCATTTTGTCTAAGACAAATTACTATATATATAAGACATTACTAATAGTAATTAAAAAATCCCTGCAACATCAATGCAGTACAGTCAATGAAGACTTTGTCTAAGAAATCCTCCAAAAACAATTAATTTGCATACAACTTAAATTTTTCCCCTAAAACAGAATGATAAAATAGAAGTAAAAATTGTCTCCATGTCTTCAACTAACTCTTTTTTACTGCTTTAATTTCAGGAATAATAATTGTACATCAGGTACATTTTTTTCTACATACTTATAATATTTATGGCCTAAAAATAGATTGAAATTATTCAAGATTTAAAGTTAATGTGATTTCAATAATTAATATTTCATTTCAATTTTCCTGAAGTTACAATAAGAAAAACAGTTGATAATTCAGATTTTACTTATTTATGAATACATAAAAGCATTAAGTTTTCTAAATATAAATTCACTTATACACCCACTAACTGTGAAGGCTAAATAATAATAATTATTCAGTGAATTTATATTACCCAAGCATAATTTCAGCTTAACAGAACACAGGTGCAGGTAATATCATATATATTTTGTTTTATTTTGAAAATAGCAGAAATAGTGAATAATAATATTAATTTACAATATTTAAAAAATAACTGAAACAAATTATGGTATAGGGGGCCTTGAAATTGGTTACAAAATTGGCTGACTTCTGTCTAACCTGCCACCTTCTTTCTAAGACGGCCATGTTAATGACAGCTCTAAACCTTCATTAATAATACACTACACAATTTATAGACTGTAGGAAACAATATTTCATGTTAATTAAATAAATAATGGCAAACAGTCGGATGTTAATTGTTGTTTGTATGGACTGTTGCGGACACTTCTAATATTCTATATTGAGGTCATGGTAAGGTTTTGAGTACTTAATTAGTGCTTGCTTTCTTCACTAGACTAGCTAATTTGGAAAATATATGTGTTTATTATTCCCTCAAGTGTCCCTTCAGCAGTCCAGGGGATTAGAAACAGATGTGAAGATCATTTTTTATTTTTGGCGGGAAGCAACAAAATTTTGGTGTTTACAATTCCCTTCGTTTGCTTCATTCACAAGTCAGGGGATTGGAAACAAACATTCACTACATTTGTGGCTTGAGATTAACGTGGATTCTTCATGTTTACATTTTAGACATATAGTTTAAATCTAAAATTTATACATTACATTTTAAATGACGGTAATTGTTCAATCCACTCCATGTTCTTGCTGTGTGAAACGCTCCCGTAATTATTAGAAGGTATTTTTACGCACTTATCATTGGCGCCACTGTGTGTTTAGAAGTCTTACATTCTGTAACTATGTAAGTGCGACCAATTGATTCGCTTCCGTATTTTACTGGCGATATTAATACTTTGAGGAATTGTTATATCTATGTTTCTTTATGAAATTACATTATTTTAAAAGTTTCTTTCAGCTGCAAAGAGACATTGAAGTGTAGTTTAAAATACATCTTTATTCAAATGAAGTTTGATGTTTACATGCACTTCAACACTGTGTGGATTATAAACATATACTGATCATGCCACAACAGACACATTAAAAAATACTTTGCTCCCTCATGATGTTATGCAAGTATTTGCTAACCACATCTGAATGTCCAGTCTCCACAAATGTTCTATACTTTTATCGAATAATATAAAATGATATGAAGGTGGTACACACATTTTTTTTTTTTATGGGTCTTCATTTTCAGAATACACAAAAAAATGATAAATGCACCCACATGCAATGTCCTTAACTTGAATAAAGATGGATATTTGTATAAAAAAAATGATAGGCCGCCAACCAGAGATAAATGTAAGCCCTTTTGCAATGAAGCTATTTCATTTAGACAGGATTTGTAAAAACATGCTTTGAAATGACCACCAGAATTGCATTCACATTTGAAATTATTTTCTTCAATTTTGACGATCCTTAAGCCCAAAAAGATTTCTTCTACCAATATCTGTTCCATAAAGTTGTTTTATGTACTATGAGAAAGAAATTAATACTCCAGTAATAGATGTCTAGAATAGTTCAAGACCTACACAAGTTTTCATGCCATACAGAATGTTTCAGAATACATGTATGTAAGTTGTTTGCAAATCCCAGTCTTCTTCTCTTTATGTGCAGTTCACCGTCACTCTGACTCATTTCTGTAAATCAATGGCAGAGAAATATTTTAAAATACAAACTTTCTTCTTTTTGAGAAGCAAACAAACGTTTCTTTCCGTTCCAAGCAGCACTTCATTGATAAAGTAACTGTGCGCACAAGTATCAAGTGAGAACTCTTTCTATTGTAATGTCTTTGAAGAAATTATTGTTGTTGTATTTATTTTTACCAAGGAGGATTTTATACTTTTCTGCTACTTGTAGTCACCAATTTATACACATTTCACCAGCTTAGAATGTCTAAAAGTAGGAACACAAAAATGAAATGATTAGCAGGAATGAACTGTTAGCATGAAACCAATTCTAGACACATAAATGGGCACACAGTCACCTTTGTCCCTACGCTCCTCCTTGTATGGTTCTCAGTTACCTTGATAGTTTATTTGCCTTTGGTACTTGGCTAGTTCTCGTAAGCGATCAATTTGCATGTCAATATTGAAGCGCTGTGATTCCAAGTTTGCAAGTTGCATTGCAACATCACTTTTGTTAAACGGTTGTGCCGTCATCCTTTGTTTTCTGCAACATCAATTTATTTGTCAAAATCTAGTTGTCAAAATGAATGCCACATACAATAAAAGAGATTGAAATTTTTACTGTTCTATTAAGTTTGGGCTATTTTAAAATGATTTGCTCTCCTACTATTATGAAATGGCTGATCATTGGGGACATACATTAAATATTGTTCTGTACTGAACATGTAAGCAATTACACCTAAAGAAAAACACAAATGAAGCCTAATTCTTCACTCCATTCGAAATGTAAATGGACATTGTTATCAGAATTTCATAAATGAGGATTTTGCAAGTACTTTCTAATGCAGTGCATTTTAAAAAAATGTTTCACATTTATTACCAAGTCCATGCAGCATAGTTAACTTCCTTGCCCAGAAATGTGAAAAATGTGGTAAATTATTCAGGAAAGACAAGTCATCTCCACTTGTTTTGCATTCTACTTTTGTATCAAGGCAGATTCATACTCAGCTAGATTTTGGGTCTGAGGAACACTAGGAAATCGAAGGAATTCCAATCGATCGCCTAGTCTGCACTGTTATTCCAGTATTCGCAAACTCTAGTGAAATAATGTTATTGAAAAGAAAACAGAAACAAAACTTACTTTGACCTTAAAGTTAGTGTGAAGAATGTAACATAAATGTAGTATGTATTTTATTTTTATTTACATGTACTTCCATCATGTGTACAATTAAAAAGGAATTCTTGGTCAATGTAAGTGCACCACGGAACTAGATTCTTAGAAATCCCACCACCTAAATTACCTCGGCCCATAGCCTGCAGGAACAGAGGCTTGTGATATGTTTGAGTCTACTGATCTTGCGCTACCAAATGCTGAGCTTCCCGCCGAGGACGACAACGAATGAGTGACATCAAGAAGAGATGCCAGTAAATCTTGACTACCCGAATCGAAACTTGTTTGAGACGTACTTCTCAGTGGAGCAGGACAGTTGTTTCCGTCCCATTTGGCAAGTTTGAAAAATGTTGGTTGGAAAATTTGGAAGTCGTCATTCATATGTGCGGCTCGCGCAATGCGCAGCATTTCATTTCTAGCTTCATCATTGATAGAGAAGCCTTCAGGTGATCTGTCCTCGGAAAGCAGACTAATCTCCTTCAAGGGTCTTTCTTCCGTCTTAATTGGGAATGCATTCACAGGAACACTGCTACTACAAATAGACGTCATTTTCAAGTTTTGCAGCAATTGCGTACATTCAAATAGCAAAATTAAATTATTTGTTATCGTTTCATTTACATCACAATCAATCGTAACACTTCAGTTTTAACCTTTGAAAAGGATCTACTGCAGTGGCTTGCTGCACAGCTTGGTTCACTGCTGGTATAGTTTGCTGTGCAATCGGGTTTACTGCTGGTGTCATTTGCTGTGGCATCAAATTCAGTCCTGCCATTGCTTGCTCAAGAGCCACATCAACTGCTGCTGGTGTTTGCTGTACAGTTGGGTTTACATGTGGCGAAGCTTGTTGTGCAAGCACATTGACTGCTGGCATTGTTGGCTGCACAGCTTGGTACACTGCCTCGTCGTCTTCAGTAGTATCCCTGAAATTGTACGAAAGCAGAAAAGAGTACTTGTATTTGGAATGAATTTTACTTCTGAAAGCATATCTTTGCAATTACATTACACTATGTCCCTCTTACAATTAATGACTCCAAAAGCAGTAGGTCTTTATTAGTACGACACCAATTTGGGTCGAACTACAACCCTATCCTTCTGTACAATTTAAACAACTTCAATTACAACGACCATGCACTGTCTCTCAGAATTTTTTTTCCATGTACATGGTCTTTCTTACCACTGCTGAATGTACATGCTTTAAAATGTCCGAAATAAATTTTTTTCATCTGACCATTACAACTATATGAATGGACAAGGATAATTTGTTTCATTGAACATTTGCAATCTAAAATTTAATGCAATGATTTATTTACATGTTTGTTATCATTTGTCTTCCACCAGTACAAGTAGTTGGAGCACTCGGAGCACCAAATCCTGTGAATTGTAGAATTCCTTGGTTAACAGTATATTGGCCTGACCTATCTTTTTCTCTCGCTTCTTACTGCAGATTTAATTTACTTAATGCCACCCTTGTACATTGAATGTTTTTTATTCAAGTGAAAGAAGCTGCTACAATTAACAGCCGCACAGCAGACGCTACCTCCAGTTCTAAATGAACCTTTTAATTTATACTGTATATCCATGCGGAACCGAAATCATTCAATGGCTTAAATTTGCAAACAAATATCATTATGAAAATACCAAATAAAACAATACCACTTTGTGGTGTTGGTAATCGCAGATTTGGGTCCATTGTTAAGGAGCGTAGGGACAAAGTCTCCTAAAATGAAAATGCTATACAATAACAGTTGCAATTTCAATCAATAAATAGCGTTAATCCTCACTATTGCTCTCAGGATTCACATTAAGCAGTAAGTAAAAATTATCAGATTCAACTGTCATACGAAAAACTGTTGGCGCCACTGTAAACATGAAAATTCATATCTTTCAAAGTCTGCAAATTGAGACACTTCGGAGTGCTTTCATGGAGTTTTGCATCGATGCTAGCGATTGAAATCTATTTTTTCGAAATCTATATTTATACATTTATTTCATATCCATGTTACAGGAGCAAGGATGGGCTGAAAGCTTGGATTTTTCCAATTATTCATTATTTGAAATTACCTTGGAGTGCACAAAAAATGGTTGTTCGGGTGGAAGGAAAGAAAATAGGAATTTATTTTTTGAAATAGAAAGAAATTTATTCGCCAACCAATTGTTGGTATTTGTTGAATATTTCGAAGGATTAAAATCATATTACATTATTCACAGACACTTATCATGTCTGTAAGCTGTTAAGTGATCCATCAGATGTCGTTGAACATTTATTTAGCACCCAATTTCCCTTCGCATGATTGATTTTTTCGTTCTCGATATTTTAAATGAGGCTCATAAAGAGTTTTGAGGAGCCATCATTTTCTAGAAATTTGTATAAATGATGAACTCATTGAAATTGATTCAAGTGCATTAATGAATTATTACATGTATTTTGGTTTTTTTTCGTGAAATTAATTATTGGGAAATAATGATAATTTTTTTTTTACTGGATACATGTTATAGTAATTTTTTTTACAGTGGAAAGGGGTCGTCATGGATTAATTAATTATTACTTGTTGCCAGTAAATTTCATAAACTGCGATTTTTAAATGGTATGTCTTTTTTCCTTAGTAGTTTTTAATTTACTTTAATTTAAACTTTTTTACAATTCCTTTAAGGACTTTACAAGGCACGGGCAAAGAAACCTTAAAAGGGGTCGTGAATAAAGTTTTTTTCGCTGCTCTTACATAACTTTGACAATTTTGTAAGGTCAGAGCGCATCATGGTTCATTGATTCACTGGTATAAAAGGATTCCACCAAGGTGCGCTCTGTCTTTAATTTCTTTGCAGCATTCAAGAGAACAAGTGGAGAGATCGTAGATAAAGAAAAGGTATTTTTCAGTGAACTTTAAAACTCTACAATTAAATATAGTAGGGTTATTTTTCAAGCACTTTTAAAAAATGTATACTGCTACGAATGCTTAGAATTGAAGAGTTTAAGTGTGAGTAAAGTTATGGCCATTGTAATTTTTTTTCCAGATGTCGGAAATCGCTATGCAAGACAAATATGAGTCCTCAATTTATACATCTGTGAGGTCAACTGTTGCAGCTGGAAGATATGTTGAACAGCTATTTCAAGAGAATGTCTTGGGACCAAACAGTAGAAATCATTCTCGTGGCTCTTTAGTTATGATTTCAGATGGAGACAACACATTTGTAGGGGAACTGGATCTTTGTTTGAGGAGTTTCGACAGGTCAGACAGGTCACAAACTATGTTGGTGAAGGTCAGCCACTTGCCCAGGTTGCTGACACCAACTACACCGATGCTCAGCTTTGCCTTGTCAGATTTGATCAAACATTCAAGAAAATGCCGTATGATGCAAGGAAACGTAAGTTATTTCTAAATTTCATGCCAAATAACTTAATTGCCTTCTGATTGTTTTGCAAATGTATTGTCTAGCGATTAATTGTATTGCTTCATTGCCATTTGAATTTCACACCAGACATCATTTCCTTGTTATGTGCAGCATTTACCGTCTTTATTAAAAAAGTATAGCATATGGCTCAGTCGCAATTCAAATGATTCTTAAGGTTGGAAATTGAAGTAATGTCATTGCCATCACACAGAACTAGGCGTCATTACATGAAGACAAAGAAATATGCTTGTAAATGTGAGAAATCCATTAGAAGACCTAATTACTTTTGCTATCAGTAGCTTGTGGTGGTCTTAAAATTCTCATGATCACATGGGCTCCTGATTGCTGAAGTGGTTAAGTACAGCTGCGCTTAAAATTGCCCTGTAATTTTAAATTATTTACAGATAAATGATCCATTAATAAATTTCCTGCTCAATAATTCCATGTGGAGAAGTACAAGTATTATTTACAATTTCATACTCAAATTAATATTTGTAGATCCGATGTATGATCCGGCCGTGGACACAATTTTGAAGAAGCGAAGGAGCAGGAGAGGTTGTATTTAGAAATCATACTCCAGCCAATCTTCCATTATTGTGACATTAATTTATTTGCATGCAATCCAGAAGCTGACATTAATTGCTAAGATCTTTAATTTCAGCAAGATATATGCAGAAGAACTTGCGCAGAATAACAAGGAGGCCAAAAAACAAGCCAAACATCAATGTAGCTGCAGATGCTGCTCACCATGGCAATGGTCCAGGTATTTAATTGTAGCACAGCTTTGTACAGTAGGAAATTGTACTGAAGCAAAACTGGAATACATTCAATGTCCTGTTTCATTAATTATCCTTAAAATATTGCAGTCACTGTGAAGAAGGATGCAGAAGGCCCAAAAGAGGCGTTTCCAATGCAGTCTGACCAAAGTGATGAAAAGGACGGTGAGTTCATCTAGTACAGTACTTTATCAAACTGAGCCAATTCAAATTTTAATTGCAAAAATATGCAGCACCTGCAAAGTGTTTTTCTGTGAAATAATTTATCTTTCGGAATAATTAAATATTAGGCAAAGTCAATCTGAAAATGCATCATGCAACTTTTCAAGATCTAACTCTAATTCCATATTTACACAACTACTTTATTTACAGATGAATTGGGAGAATTACAACTGGATGACAGCTCCGATGTCATAGTTCTTGATCCGCCGAAAGTAATGTCAACAGAGGCTGCTGCTGAATAAACAAGTTTCTCGAATTAACCGCATTCAGGAAATATGTACTTTCACAACATTTGTTGTCATATTGCTGTTTCTTTATAGAAATTGCTCCTGAAATAAATAATATAGACAAAAACATTTATCTGTCTTATTCCCAAACGAAACATTTTATTTAGGACCGTACCGAATTCTGTGAATTTCCAGACATAAGTAATTGAAGCGACTGTTTACGAATCCCTTTGGGAAACGAAAGCAAAGGGAGGGAAAAAGAAACGAATACATTTACACAAAAACTACCTTTGTGTCTTAAAAAAATATTTATCAGAGCACAGTATTTTAAAAAAATTAACTTGATTAAATTGCGTACAGTATATTTATTATTAGTAACTAAGAAATGAGTGCTTTCTCCATGACTGTCTTTTGAGGCTTTAATATTTATTGGAAAGACATTAGCCAAATCATTTATTCGCCACAATATTCCTTTTTGTTTTAGTTGATCATGACTGCTGTAAATTTATTTTTGCCTATAATATATCGTTGCTTCAGGTTTAATTGTTTATTTCCCCTTCTGAAAAATTTTTATTTCGCGATGCAGCTAACCAAACACAAAATTGGCAACGTTGCCAACTTAAGGTTAACTGTGAAAAACTCGAATGCCTCAATGGGGCCATGTTTGCTCAAGTTTGCAACATTTTTATGAGAATAAAGACTTCTTGTGGGAGACTAAATTCATTTCCAACAGAACCATACATTTGAATTTATTGTGTACTTAGATCTACAACAGTTGCTGTAAACTTTATGAAACTTGCTTTACCGTTCTATTTTTCGCAGTTAGACTACATTTTACTACATGTTGAACTGACCAATATGCATGAAATTTTGAGCGACAGGTTACACATTACATTGTTCAGTCTGTGTCTATGCTATAGTTTTGTCATCCATCTATGGTCTAGCCTGGTACTCTTTTGTTCGGTCATTCGCCTCCGATGGACTCTATTTTCCGATGGACTCTATTTTCCAAAAGAATTGCTTACTGTGTCCGTCCCTTTGTTTTCCCAAAATAATAAAACGATACAAGTTTTACAATAGTGGTAAATTATTTCAGACGACATTTCCTATTAATGTTACCAGGTCAAGGTTATACTTTTGCCTTTTTGCACACAAAATTTCCAGACTGTCGTCTGAAGATGATTTTGTATTACTTGGAAATGTCACAAGTTCCTCCCTAATAAGCTAAGTGGTGTCTTTTCATGTTTTTGGCGACATTTAGGTTTTTTCTTTTGGTAAGCGCTTCAAGCAGTGGGAACAAACGGGGATAAAAGAACAGTATTGAACACATAAATACACATAAATCTTTCATTAATTTGAGAAAGTGTATTGCGCCAGGCTGCAAAGATATAAACTGCCCACGGAATTGCTATTTATTGCATTTTCTTCAGTAATCTTTGTGTTGCTACCACGATATTATGAAGCCCCTAAAAGTTAGCGCTGCAACCGTTTCCTGATGTTACTTAATCGCATGGGTTTTGGGATATAGGTCTACAGTCAATCTCAAAACAATTACTATACCAAATGAATTCTTTTGATTTGTGCCACAAAAATCTAGCGAACAATCATTTAAATTATTTAGACTCTACAACCATTTCCACAATGTCAGTCGATCAGAATAGATCTGAAAATCTATTTTTCTCTACGCTCCTAAAAGTAAAGAACATTTTGTCACATGCAGGTCACATTTACTGGAGAAAGATTATCCGAATCAAACAAGAAAGTCATCCTGCGTGAACGCTAGTGGTGGTACCCTTGTCCTGTCTAGTCAAGGCATTGTTGGTAATGTTGCAATGCATTATGGGAAGGCTCCTCTGTTAACAGACGGACAAGTGTAAAAACATTACCTTCCCGCAGCCTTCGGGTGAGGGCGGTAACTATAACCATTGATTCCTCTTTCCCAAGGGAAGCGGGTAGAAATACACAAACCTATTCACACAACAATTGTGTAAAAAGCTAGAATCCAATGTATATTTTTTTTGCAAAAAGCTGTCTATTACCCATGCTGCTCAATGATAGGCGAATAACATTTGTGAATTAAACGAAACGAGCATAAAAGCTTCTTGCAAGTAGATTAAACGATGCTTATTCCTTTGTGGGAAAAAGTTTCAGCTGGAATTTATTAGGTCTCATAAACTGCAGTTAATAAAACTGGATAAAAGTAATATATAAATGTTGTTACAGACAGTTAAAAACAAAGGTTGTACTGAAATATTAGATTAGCATTACCCTTTGATAAAACTACAATGGACTTTAATGGTGTGGCGTTTTTCCTTTCTTTTGTGAAGAAAATCAAAGTTTGGAGCACTGCACTGTCATCACAGCAGAAGTCCAATAGTAGTTATCTAATGCACATAGATTCCAAAAACAATTTACATTTTCAATGCAGGGGCCGGAGAGGCCGAGTGGTATACAGCGCTGTGCTCACTGCACAGACGGTCGTGGGTTTGAGCCCCAAACCTCCACCAATGCTTGTGGACACGTCTGCAGGTATGTGGATCAAAAAGGCTCGGCTGCAATGCTGACCTCTATGCAGTCAGTAGGTGTCACATCAGAGGTGTATCTGGGGATCACAGAGGCAAGAAAGCACACAAGGTATCCACCCTGGCTTTGAAACCCAGGGCAGATATCCCCAGAAGTCCAAAACAGTGGTATCAGTGGCCCCACGAAAAGGACTTATGTCCTCAAAATAATTTTTAAAAAAAATAACATTTTCAAATTCAATATTTTTTTTCCTGTCACACTCAGTGTTTGACGTTTTTTGGCATCGTACTTTTTGTGTCATCTTCTGACAGACTTTTTAAGTAAAATAACCGTTTCAGTTCATTATCTGTCACCTGGTTGCAGACTTTTGTGTGTGGGTACTGAAAGTACTTTCTCAGGTGATAGGTCTACAATCTTTAGGGTTCGTTCACACTGTACGATTTTTTCTGATTACGATTCCGATTTGTTTTGCTTATAATGGACTACATAGGAGTAGGTGATGTTTTCGCAGTTGTATATTGTGAACACTTCCATTAAGTCCTGTACAACCCATTTCTTGCGATAAGAAGAATCACAGTCGCAATCAGAAGAAAAAACGCACAGTGTGAATAATAAGCCTTACTACCAAGTAACTGGTGCCATACCGTCAAACGACTTGATTCCAGGTAGCAGCGTCTGCCAGATTTATACCCTTAAACATTTGCGTAAAGAGGAAGAAAACTGAGATTCGTTTTAATCAGTCTACGTTGGATAAATGCTCCCGCTGTGAACCAACATGGCTGATCTGACCAATACTTTCAGTTCCTGTCGAGGTCCACAAAGTAAACCACATGTTTCCCTGTTTCAGTTCAATTCAATCTTATCTCGGAAACACAGAATATGATAGCTAATCTGTGGCGAGGCATTTAGTGTCCCTGGGTAGAGCAGTTTGGGTCACAGCACATGAGGCGCAGTCAGGCTGAAAGACCTCCGACACTGAATTATTGAAATGTCAGCAAAACAATTACCATGAAAAACAAATATATCACATCACGAATCTTCTCTGACATGGTGTCTTCGCAAAACGTACAGAAACATAGGTCAGACTCAAATCATGGTACTAGCTAAATTATCGTTATTACTGTAGGGTACGATACGTATTTCAGAGGGGACCGCCAGTATCTTGTCAACCGACCCCCTCCCCCCCTTGGCCTGCCGCTAAACCCATCCGCAAGGACCGTTTACCCATTTATTTCGGGTGCACTGCTTTACACCGTGGTTATTGTTTCTTGCATTATTTCTTAATTTTTTTAGTTTCCAAAGGCAGACATCAAAATCTAAAAGGTTCAGTTGAAGAAGAATGACTTTTTCTAACCTACTGTATTTCCTTCAATACTTTGTTTCATTTTAATTTCCTTTTTTCGCCTTTCGTTATCAAAACTTCAATTGTGAAAATGAGAATTATGAACAGGAGCATAAGGTTAAGATTTGAAGCCTTTTTCTGAGGCGCCATATGATTCAACACTGCTGTGAGTTTACTAGGGTATTGGAATCCCTTTCAAAAACGTAGATCTAACGGAGAGACATCAGCATCTTTTCCCTGACAGGTAATTAATTAAATGAAAACATAAAAAGGTCCATGCATCTTTTTATTGCAACAAAACAATTTTCTGTGCCAATTTGATTCAACAAAGAACAACGTACAATGTTATTTTTTAACTGAAAAATCTAATACCGCGGAAAACAGGTATGATTTATTGATGACATTATCCAAAAGTAAAACAAATATGGTCGGCAAGGTTCCACTCGAACTGATTTAAACACATCATCAAACGAGAGTACATACCTGTAAATGAAACAACCTCGGTACTCTTTCCAGACACTGAATCAACCGTATACTTTTTCAGCAACTAGCGAGTTCATTTTTTGGAAGTATTGCAGTGTTGAGCAATATTTGAAAGCAAAAGGATTTACTGTATATCAGATCCTTAAAAATTCTAATCTCACGTCATGTTTGTTTTCACTACAGTCGCTTGGATGACCAGATTTCCTTCTTTGTAATTTTAGGTGAGCCTGTAACTTATAAATGCAGAGATGCGCAGCAACCCACGTACACGGTAACACTTGGAAATGTTATCCAGTCACAATATCCATAAATTTCACATTTAGAAAGCTGTAACAGTTGCAAAAACCAAGTTTGAAATGTTTGATTTGAACCTCAAGTTAAAATGCCAACAGAAATGGACTCCCACGCTCTGCTTTCCTAATTATTGGCGAATTTTTATCTTAATTTCAACAAGCAAACGGGGTAGTCCATTTTAATTGCGATAAATAACATGAAATGAATTACTCGAAATGAATCAAAGACGGATTTACAATAAGGCCTTAGAAATCTATCAGAGTAACGACATAGAAAGACAGTTCAGGGAACATTAAATTAAAGCTCTGTCTGAAGAATAAACCACTTCGAATTAAAAACATTTTGCATGCAAAGTGTGGCAAAGTGGATGGCAGAAGAATTATTTCTTCAATACCTGTACTTTCTAAATCTAATTATTGTTCAGTTTTTCGTTTCAAATGTAATTTAAGAAACTATTTTAGTTCACACGCAGGACTATTCGCTTTAAATTTCGCATTTGATACCTTTTTTTTTAGCACACAAAAAGTTAATGTTTGCATTTATGCGGACAATAATTAAAATAGGCTGATAAAACCTGTTGCACTTTTCAATAGAAGAACGTTACATGCAATGTGGTTTCCCCTTGATTCATGTTTCTGTACCGACAATCAATCAAGGAATCAAAACCGATTCCTTTAATGGAAATGTCAGACAGTATGGAAATCCTCAGCGTGCCAGGTAATTCTAACCACAGGTTTACAAAAACTCCTTTCTTCAATATTTGGCATCCTGTTCATTTCAAAGAAAAGTAGTTTATCCTTTAATACGTTATAAACACAGGTACCTTTGAAACCAACCTTTAACCGAAATATAGCAGATATTGTACTTTGGTTGTTTATTATAAAATATGTGATTCTTTTCTGGATTATGAATCCAATAAATGATTTCGTGAATCTAAAGGAAAGTACCTGGAAAGCTTTTATTAAATATATCTAAATGATATTAAGCAGCACAAACTGTAATTAGCTATCTTTGATATCTGCAGGTTCAGAATAGGTAACCTGGAAATTTAATCCATCTGTATTAGTACACAAACTTCTGATAACACGAAGACAACTAATTTCCTTTCAAAGTGTTTGATTTTTCATACGACACCTTTCAACGTGAGTAAAACCCTGTCTCTCTTCACTGTTTTGTGCCTGCGCAGCTGCAGTCAATTCTAGCGAGACAACCTGTGTCTATCTATTGATCTTAAATTTTTTTTGCAGAGAAACGCTAAGCTAATTTAATTTTCACCTTAATTTTCTTCATTTGAGAAACAAAAAATGGTATCAGCTACAAACTAACAGAAGAAAAATCTTTGTCATTGAAAAAAATGAAAAATGATGTTAGTTGTGTTCACGTCCAGCAATATAAACCCGGACGTTTCTCAAAGTGGTCATACACAAGAAATCATCATTTAGATTAAAAAGAACATGGAGCTAAACAACTGTACCATGGACCCTGAAGTGTTCAGCAACAGCAACACACCCAAAAATAAATGAGCAAGATACATGACTGGAGGTAAAAACGTAGTTGTGAGCAATAAAATATAAATAATACATAAGTGTAATTCCTCCCTAGATTGGCATCTACCTTAGTTTAAAATAACTAGAATACAATGTAGAGATTTGTGCAGTCTCGCAGGTAGCTTTTGTGATTAACAAGTTGAAATCATGGCGTTGATTTTATTAAAAATACAAATAGACCAAACAAACAACGTAGATCAATTATTTCCAGAGACACAACCGTATTCGCTTTCTGCTATACGTAACTGTCTTGGCAATAAATCATGCTAGCGTTTGCACAGCATCATCCCACGGGATTTTGAAATCATACACAATTATTTTATCCCACCAATTTGTACTTCTCCTACAGAGCCAAGTACATGCAATTTCGCTTCCCGTCAATTCATATGTTGTATGTCAACATCAATCTACACATCGAATCTGATTCCTTTAATGGAATGTCAGAAAGCATTCAAATCCTGGGAGAGTCGGGTAATTCTAACCAGCTGTTTTCAACAAAAAGAGAGGATGAATACGCATTGCTTTGTTCATGTCACATAATAAACCTTTGAGGGAATGCTTTTGTTACACAAGTGGCTGCGTGTTATTCAAACGGTTTATTTTTATGGAAGGCAGTTTTGGCAAGTCTTGATTAAAAAAACTGAACTTATATTCATATCTGCTTGTGATGTTAATGAGAAAAACACTTTTTATGTTTAATGGAACAACCAAGGATGAGTATCGTTTACAAATAAGTTGCACTTAAAAACATTCCTTATGAGAAAACATTAGTGTGATTCTCATGAATAACTTTTGTAAATGTGTCAGATACGTAGAATAAAATACAAAATGTGTGAAAATAAATTGTAATTGTAAACATTTATTAAAATACAAATAGACAGATTGTTGTAATTATCATTGATACTATAGAGAATTAACCTATTGAATGGATTGCTATACATTTTCTCTTCTGTTATTTGTATCGTTATCTAGTCCCTCTGGAATAACATTTGGCATATTGTCCTGAACATGTACATTTTCATTTGATACAACAAACATGGCTTCGTGCAGTGTCCCGTGACAGTTGGGCAGCATTGAAGGATCTAATTCATGATATAATCTTATGTGGTCAGTGATCACAGATTTAGCATCCTTGTTCGATCCTGGTTCGTAAAGGTTTGGATCACACTGTCCAGGTGGTTTGAATGTCTTCAATGTACCAAAAGGTAGAACGTTGCAGTTTTCAATATGCTGCGCATGCGCCGGGCATGCGTCTGAGCCCCGTGGTAAAGTCCTTGAGCTTTGGCACTTCAATATTGTCGCTGTTCTCCCACTCTTCTGATCGGCACCAATTGTTGAATGCAACAGCTGCATTTCACAGACATCTCCGTAATCACTCTCTCCTTTGTGAAAACATTTGTGATTCTTCAGAAGCATAGGTGTTCTTTCTTCATAGAGGCCATCTATTGTTGTGTTTTGTGATCTATCCATGCCATCTTGCAGAATGGTTTCTGGAGTCATGCCGTGCATTTGTCTATTTCGTCTCCTCTGTCTACTGCAGTAATTTCAAAGAAACCATGTTAAACTTTATCACAAGAGCTTAGATTTTATGTACCTGAAGTGAACTAATAACAGTAAGGGAACCCACCGTCTGAAGTACAGAACACAAACAATAGATACAGCTATGTATATCACCACAACGAGGGCAACACCGAAAATAATCAAGACAGAAACTCCTGCAAAAAGAGAGAAAAAAGTTGGCAAAATGTAAAACTGTTTTGTATGTTATTTGATAGCTTGAGTTGATTGAACATTATAATACTCACCAACTGACGGTAGGCCAATTCCTCCTGAAAATTCCTCTATTCCCCATGGTGGTTTATCTAAAAATAATGAATTGGAAAATAGAATCAGTATTAAAATTTTTAAAAAATATTTCAAAAAGCAAAAATCTAGGGATACTATGTTTTGTCGATAAGCACCCTTACCATCAGAGCAGTTTCTCATTTCTCCAACCCAACTTGTACCTTTGCACTGCATGGCCCATGACTCTTTTGTGTTGTTACAACGCACTATAGCACCTTCCTCTGTTCGTTGTATCCAACCTTGTATTGGAGGAGTTAAAGTGGCACATCCTATTGCTGAAATATTATTGGATAACAATAATAAATGAATGTTTTTGGCCGTAGGAAAAAGTCTAGTTACTGTGCAATGTAACACTAGATATTACTAGACAACCACCAGACGTTTGAAAGGAAAATATCAATCCTTTAAGTTAAAGTTCTTGATCGTGAAGAAAGTTTGATAGTTAATTGTTGTGTTTCAGTCAGTTACCTTCAAATTTGAGTAGGAAGTAGTCTAAATTCCTGCCAGGCTTTCTGGTTACCAAATTGACCTCTAGTTTGTGAGTACTTGATACATAGGCAATGCGTACTCTTTGATCCCCACCACAAATAGTAGCACTTCTTGGCACGTTATTTTCTTTTACAACTGCATATTCATGACAATACAGTGGATACCCTGGTCGGTGTCGTATATTATGCGATGATGAATTCCTACTGGCTATTGCAAAGTCGTACAAGGTTATGTTTATTCTCTGTCCAGGCTGAGCTTGCAGAACCCAAGGACATTCCTTGGAACCACAACCAAGTTGTGAGGCGACCAGACTTGAGAGATAACCTGTTCCCGCAGCAAGGCTCAGGAAATTGGAAGACTGGCACTTGGCTTCTTGGCATGTAGCAACTAGAAATAACATAATTTTCCATTCTGTTTTATTCCGCAAAGAGTATAGTTTCAGCTTCGTACAAAAAGCGTTCAAAATTATGTTTCGAGATAGCTTGACAGCGCGTTTTAAAACTTTCAAAAATTACCACATAACCCCAAGGTTCTACAGACAACAAGCTGTGACGATACTCCTAGTAAAAATCGGTTAACTAGACTAAGAATTGTCGTATTTGGTAAGATTACTTTGGATTAAATTAATGTTTCAGGCTCATTCTCTTTGCCAATTTTGTACGTCAGAGACATAGAGAAAAAACAACACAAGAGGATCGAAGATTACAAGAGCAGGTAGGCGACAGATTTCTACCTCCGTGCTTGAGAAGATGAAAGCTAACAACACAGAGATTTGCTCTTTTTACAGTAGCGCTTTTTCTTCTGACTAAACTTATTATGTTTAGTTGTGAAGGAATTATCTCGATAGATTTATCACAAACCTTTATTGCAGGTGTATGCAGCCTCTAGATATGGTGAGAAATCTCTGGGACAAGGCTTCAGTGTGAGCAGGCCAACATCTGGATCAGCGACACTGAATTTACACTGATGCCGACCAGAACATCTGGAATCCATTAGCAGCAGGGCATCCTGGAAGTAAACGAGAACAATTGATTCCAAGTTTAAGTGGCTATTAGGGAAAATAGGCTCAACTTAAAGGCAGAAAAGCAGCACAGCTTGAAAGCTAAGATTACAAACATTGGAAAGACAGAACCTCAACCGCATGCCAAACAAAACCAAGGCACACAAATAGAGTAACAAATCCACAAACGTTATCATGGCTAAATCGAGTGTTTCATCGTCAAACAGACTTAACCAGCAAAAGTTGCTCAGAATTAATGAGGGCCAGTTTGTGCTTAAGTGTGGTCGACCAAAATGTACTGATCAGTGGTACTTAATATACTAAACAGTGATATGCTTTGTCCAGGCAACAAAAAAAACCAGAATGGGGACTGGGTTGAGATATTAGGATTGATGGGGCTTGTCTGACCTTTGAGCAACCAAGGTAGCCGTAATTCCTTGTAACACATCTTCCCAATCCAATCCTGCCGAAACGAGCTTCGGTCACCAATATTGCCTCATCATCAGCACACGTTGCCTCGAACGACTCCGTAAGACAATACTCTCTGGTTTCTAAAAGAAAAGGAATGACATTCGGAATATCATATAGAATTTATAATATTGATTCTTATTTCTGAAATTAAGTTATTTCAACAGATGGAAATACAAGAAACTATAATTAGTAGCCGAGCCGGAGTGGCCGAATGGTTTACAGCGCTGTGCTTGCGGCACGGATGGTCGTGGGTTCAAGCCCCAAACCTCCACCAATGCTTGCGGACACATCCGCAGGTATGTGGATCAAAAAGGTTTGACTGCCATGCTGACCTCTATACAGTCAGCAGGTGTCACACCAGAGGTGAATCTGAGGACCACACAAGTGAGAAAACATGCAAAGAGGTGATCCACCCTGGCTTTGAAACCCAGGGCAGACGTCACCAGAAGTTCAAAACAGGGGTATCGGTGTCCCCACGAAAGGGACTTATGTTCCCCAAAAATTTTTAAAAAAAAGAAAAAAAGAAACTATAATTAGTTTTGTTAAAAGGTAACAGTGAAACTACAATTGTAACGTTTCCGTGATCTTATTACAAACTATTGTTGTTACAGTAGATTTCACTGCTTGTTTATATCGTAACATTTGATGAAAAATATACTGAGATACAATGGCTGCTCGAGACCTTAGATGGTTGTATTTTCTTCTAGCGGTGATATATGATCTAGATCTAATTAATGTTGTTTATTCTGGGTGCAAAAGATTTGCTCGAAAGCGAACACTACACGTTGTATCTTCTTTTGGTAGACTTCATGAAATAGAAGATCAAAGTCGATGCCTAAAGGTGTGAAATTACAAGTTCGGTTTCAAAGTTAATACATTTATCTAGCATTTCCTTGGCTTGAAAAGTTATCTGTATTCGATGTAGGTGTCACTTAATTGATTTGCCGCGCACCTGCAATTGTATTGCTTACTGTTGGGAAGGGAAGTTTCACGGTCAAACGTTGGCTATGCATCAGGAGAAACTAGTGAATTGTCTTGAATTCAAAATGACACATTAAATTTCTAGCTTTCAAATGCCGTTCAGCTATATAAAAAAACTAAAGATCATTCATCTGAACAACCCACAACCATTCCAACCGATCGTATCCTGTGCTGGGAAGCCAACGCGTGGAGTTATAAAACTATAAATTTCCTTGCAGAGCAACTTTGCTTTCTGTAAACTTTGTCCATTCAGTGGTTCGTACAACTACCTGTGTCTGTATCTTTTATTGCCTGGGGTTTCTAGGAAATGATGATGGGGATGCGAGGAGATTTCAGCACATGCTGGAATGTGTGGAGACTTTGCATTACTGCTGGTGAAGGCATTTACTGCCGTAAGAGACTAAGTCTTCTAAAAGTAAATTTGGTATTTGCGAGAGGCAGAGACAGTTTCTGGAACAAAACAATAGCGTTGCAAAGAAATTTTAGGCACGCAAGGTGAGTAGGGGTTTCGTTGTGATCAAGGAAGGTTTCGTGCATACAAAGGACATGGTAGTGTGACAGTTCATTGGGATACTTCTTGGCACTAGAGCAAGTGATCATAAAAATTTAAGAGAGAAAACTGCAGTTTAGTTAGTTTGGACAGTTTTTGGTAGAAATGGCAGGCTCTGTCAATGGAATTCAAAGCAATGATGGGGAGATGGGTGATGAGAGAACACATTACATTTCCTAATGTAACAAGAAGGCTTCACAATGGAAATCAGTAAAGACAAGAAGAACACGAGGAAGAAAAGAGCCACCAAAGTAATATTCTTCACTCCTTGTATTTTCTACAGTAAAATTTCCTTTCCAAACCTCTTTTTCACAGACTTAAAAAAAGCTCTGAGAATAATTCGCTTTATTTAAATCTAACAAATTCAAGTGCTGCACATATTATCAGATAGATTCGGATTACCAGATTTTCTTTAAAACTATTTCACCAACTTAATCTGCCTAAACCTTTACACTTCCGTTTCATATATTAAAATGTTTGTAGTACGTTATACTTTTCCTTCTTGAAAAAGTAAAATCCATTTTCTGATTCCTTGTTTTGCCTGTGATATTGGATACAAATATCATGACGGGTTTTAGAAGAAACTGTATCCAATTTCCATTCAGTAATCTTACGAAGATAAAAGGAAGATTTGATAGCTAGGGTAATAGAAGAAGAAAAATCGGCAAAATTACATCCTTTTGAAGTTTTGGGAAAATCTTTATTGATTGAAGGCAACTGCTTGTTGGGGAAACAACTCTGACCCTTGGAATAAATTCGACATATTGGAACACTGATCTCGAATTATATAGATTTATTTAATGGTTCCGTATTTCTTAGTCTAAAAAGAAGAATGTCATAAAGGACTTTTTATGAGGTCCTGAATCTTTCCATATGAAGTAAGTAGTTGTCGGCTTGTTAGCAATTGTTACCACATGCTTATTTCTTTCTTATAAAGGTAAACAGGAACTACAGACGTTTAGGTCATCCATAAACTAGTTCCAGACTGCTTAATTAGCATGAGAGAAAAGTTTACAGACAGTGATGGAAACAAAAACTAAAAGCCTCAGGCTATTTTTCCTATTCATGACTGTCATATAAAGGGCAAGGTTCCTCAATAAAACAAATGACATAAAACTATGGGCAATATTGATAGTTATAAGCCTTCCAATTACAAGGGAACTGCAGATGTTGCTTCATCAATAACCATTCAGATGATGTTCCCTGGGCGCTCACTCCAAATATATCACATAGTGAATAATGGTGAACATGGATTTGGTGGAGCTGTACGTTTTGGACACAACTGCATGGATTTGCAATACTTTCCCTATGGACATTCGAACAAATGTTACTCCGCAGTAATGAAAATGCCCTTGCAACCGCTTTCGGAAACCAAATTTGAAATACTTGACATTTTTCAACACATGAAAAGCCAGTTCTCCTCTTTTTTGACATAATTGTCTTGCATAATGAGTGTAGTTTCTTCTGACTTTCTTTGAAAGAAGCGAGCCGGGTAAAACGTTGAATCCAAGGACTTGAAAAACACCACATTGCCTGATTGTCTCGTGTTTGCACAATCACACTGCCGGAAGAACATCCATTTCTGACTTTTTTCAATGGTGTCAATCAATTCTGCCTGGGTTTTACAATGGTAGAAAATATATTTGGAAGCATAAGTAAATAACCAATACATTTGTGTCAAAAATATTGAACTATTATATTTCATATTAGAGCGAGCCAAACTATGTTTGAATTTTTCCATCTCACTTAAGGATGCCTGTGATAACCAGATATTTCCAACAAAGCATGTGGTTAAAACCCACTTCCTGTTGGAATATCTCTAAACATGTAAGCCATCATTAGGTATACTGAAAAAATTCCAATGTAGTTCGGCTTTCCCTAATAGTTCAATATTATTTTTAACCAAAACTATTGGTTGTGTATTTATGCTTCCAAATATTTTTTCTCATAGACCACCATTGTAAAACCCAGTCAGAATTGACTGAAGGTATCGAAAACAGTCAGAAATGGATGTTTTTCCTGCAGGGTGCACAATGCTAAAAATAATGTGAATGTGATCCATTTTCTTCGAATCTGTCAATCGTGGATGGCAGCTGATGATTACGACAGACTTGAAATCCTCACTTCCATAAAGAAATATTTGATTTACGGAGTCAGTTAACAAAGTTAAACAATCCTCAGTGCGACCATATTTAGTGATTCCTGGAGCCCATTTTCCATCTCAATTTGTCAACATCGACGGCATGGAATTCTGATAAACACCTTGGTATTTTTCCTTCAAAAAAGCAAATACTTTAAACACTGTCGTTTAACAAGTCCTAGGCCTAATTTTCGTCAGTGTAAAATCTATCTATAATTACCTTAACAGAAAAATCCAGCTTGAAACGCATGATAAACATCTACACTGTTTAACATATTTAGTTATTCACTGAGGATTTAAGAAATAGATAGATAATAAACAGGTTGAAAATAATGTTTATTTTCACCTACATCATGAAAAGTCATCGACTTTCTTCATAGATAAATAATACCACCAAATAAGATTTAATTGTCTTCCCTACATTTCTGTCTTGGGGACTAATAAATACATTAGTCGCTGCCATTCCACTAATTCATGAAATAGGCTTACAGCTTTCTCTGTTTTCAAGCTGATTAATGATGCATTTCATCCCTTAAGAAGGTAAAAGTTTTACTCTGAGCAGCAGTAGTTCTAACAAATATAGATCGAAATCTGTGCTGTGTGCAAATATTACTCATTTCGTAAGAATCCAGAAAAGGAAATTGTGTTTTACGGACCATTTGAGAACAACCGGATTCGTTGTTTCCGCATTCATTCTACCCCAGACTGCGGGGGCTATCTGTCAATGGAAAGGAGTAATCTGAAACCACTGTATCCACTGCATCAGGCAGATTCGTGGGTTGATGACTGACTCACTTAGACTTGGAATTGGCGAGTGTGGAGACAATGTGATTTATTTTTCAACATACGTTGTGTTTGAAATTGATAACACTTTCTTAAATCTGCAAATTACTTTTTCTTGATTAATATTGTTCAAAAATAGACATGGCTCCATTAGAGTCAGCTTAGATATTAATTTGGGGTGTCCGCAATATTTTTGAGGGGAGTCTGTGGCAGGCCTACTTTAGGCTGCATTTGTTGGTGGAAATTTGTTTACACAAAATACCATCATGAGGTCATGGTACAGTAGCAAATTTACGTCGTAGCAACTAGCCAGCCTGTTGCGACTTTCACGATGTCTTTTTTATACACTTCGCTCTGCAGACCATTTTCGAAGAGTACTGATAACATGTTTACTACGTTGATTACCCTGATGCTTTTTCCAGAAATCGCAATTTTTAAGCACAAATAACTCAACGTGGTCCAAAGAATAACATTAACACAAAGTGGAATCCATGTTTATTTACTCGATGCTAAAATTAATATGGATTTTATCCATTATTCTTGGAATATGGATGACAGCCTATGATTACAACGGTCTTGGGATTCTCACTTCTTCGGGCAATTTTGATTTGCAGCTTTAAGTTAACAAGGTTACTCAATTCCCGTAGTGCCCATATTTAGTGATTCTCACTCCTTAAGGCCTCATTCTTTATCTCGAGTTCTATTTGCAGTGAGGAAGGAGAAGAGAGCTGCTTAATACAAAGGTAATTATAGCTTCCTTCAGAAAATGGTGCTCAACATTGTGACGTTTTCCTATCACATAGTGTGCCGCAGTTAGCATTTTGCCATCAGTGTTCAGTAACAAATTTAAAAAAAGATTCGCCTGCACTTGAATTTCCTCAAAGTTTAAGGGTACATGAAGGAGCAGAGATTAGTTTAGTATTCTAACATCGCGAAAGTTCTAGTCCTAAATACTGAAGACAAACACCCTGGGAAAGATGAAGCGATCCATCCCAACACATAGTCTGATGATTCCAATATTCACTTAATTATTGAAGTCAATTACAACCACGACTGCATCAGTTGCAGCAGATTGCACTCTGATTTGCCAATACGTGCAATAGCAGTGTCGCGAACATAAATATTAGCAGGCATTACCCAAATTACTTATGGCGGCATCGCTGCGAAGCATAAATAAAGTGTATCGATTAATTTTTCCTGTATAATGCAAGCTTAATTGGCAGATCACTAGTGGATAAGGGGATGAAAGCCATTAGACATTAGACATGCACAATTATCCAATTATTGGACTTGTACCTAAAAGGTTGCTTCCCAGTAGAACAAACTTATATTGCACATAGGTTTTAAGTGCAAACAAGGAAACTCCATTTAATTGACCTGAATTGATCACTGTGGGATGCACGGAATTCATGCTCCACTATCTCACATTGGTTTAAATCGAGTTCTGATTATCTTTATCACAAAAGTTCATTATTTCCTGTCCTTTTTAAATACAAGAAATGATGTTCCAGAACGGTACAATACTTTGAAAAATATTCAGCGTTGTTTGAATTGTTTGTAGAAGAAAGCAATAACAAGAACGAAGGTAAAAAAATGGGCTATGTTTGACCCCCATCGAACAATTTGCTAATTGTAGCAACTTCCACAGGTTAAAATTACACGGAAAATCTATTACAGCTGTAGTAAGTGCAAATGTACATATTGGCGGGGTGCACATTGTTAGTAATATTAGGCTGGGTGTGGTTTAAAAAATTCACTTTCATTTGTATTTCAAAGATAGACAACATTACATACATATCTTCAAAGTAACCTGAAGCATATCCATATATTTTTTTGAGTTTTTTGATGAAAGCTTGGTAATAAGAATACGAATATATGTCGGCAATGCATTTCCAAGAAAATTGATTGACAACTTGAAAACATTATCCAGAAATCAGACAGCACATTGAGCTTTCTGAAGGTCTAATACGATGAATGTCTGATCTTTCAGCGACTAATGAGCAACATTTATCCATATAAGCCAGAGTGTCAGCACAGAGATTATCGTGTTCTACATCGTCAAAGTATTAGCACCCACGTACCCAAGAAAAGCAACGTAAATGTCTGTTAATTGTGTATCCAGATCTATTTTCATTATTATGCTTCGCCTCTTTCAGCTTTGAAATGTAGCTGATGCCATGTGACGTACTTCCTTTTTCCGCTTCTTGCAAAATTAGCCATGTTTGAATTAAATTTGGAGAATAATTTATTATGAAGACTTTACGATTGTTCATGACAATCCCTTTAAAATATCATTAGTGGCTGAAGTCGCCTTTGGTAAGTGTATCACTCTGGAACCAATTACACATGATCAATACATACTAATTGAGAACCGCTTAACCTTTCATTTTACAGAAAATGTGCAGTTATATCTCTTTATTATTCATAAATTACATAACTCCCTGAAGTCAATGCAATTAGAGTTGCTGACCAGATGCTATCCCAACTGAACATAATACTGGAGTCTATATTATTCCCTGTGATGATATGTCTCAATCTGTTTCAGCTGCAAGTGAATTAGTGTCAATTCATTCATATAATTTATTCCAGAAGCGAGGATGCGGATATATTATCTCTAATTATGATGGCTTTGCATTAACATCAAAGGGAATGATTTGGGACTACTGGGAAGTTATTGGAGTTCACTGAGTAAGATGCACTCCACATCTCAAATGTCTCAAACAATACTTTGATATCGGCAATTTGCCTCATATTGTGATACACATATCTCTTTAGAACGGCAAAGAAGTCCGAACAATTTGTGAAATAAACTGATTCTGTCTGTGCGTAACGATGACACCAAATGCGCACAGTTCACACTAACTTATCTGTATTCCTTCAGACAACAACGATTCAAACCAGAGCAAGACAAAAATGGAGTTTTTCATCCCCAGCCTTATTCTGACAGAACTGTCAACTTTGTGTTAAATAATTATCAGAACTTAAATGTTTAGGTTCAAGTTGATATTTTAAATTTAACTTACACTAAATAGACTTAAGTCATTCTGTACAAAATTGGCATATTTTTATAGAATAGGGGATTAATTATTGGCTTGCATATTTTCAACCTGAATTTTCATTAAATAAAAAAAGTCAACTTAAACTTTTAACACAAGGTTGCCAGATCTGCCATAATAAGGTTGGCTACGAAAAACTCGAATGCGTCAACAGAAACCTCACAAGTAAAGAAAAAGGCTGCCACAAAGGAGAATTAGGCTAAATGAATGCATGACCGTGTTCGTTTTCGAACACACCGTAGCGTGAGGTCTTGAGTACTTTTGGAGAACTTTCAACCAGTGTTCAGACCCGTTTAGTTCCATCCAAGTTAACAGATATGATGACGTGATTTGAAGAACATTTCAAATCAAATATAGACCTCTTATTATCCACAAATTGGATAAGGTAGAGACAAGAATAATGGGACTCCACCCGATACTTCAATAAATGTCTCAATTTTTAAATTGAAGTCTAGGTCTATCACCAATTTTACTAAAATCAAAAATGTACTTTTTGCCAAGTGACAAAGAAAAAGAGCACTGACAAATACTTGACTATTTCAGGATCAGCACTTACAATACATTGGGCCTTCAATGGAGATAGAAAGTAGCTTGTAATTTGGTGTACATTCATACTTAGCGTTTGACATCCCACGCTGATACGCACTTTTAGGACACAATTATAATGCGTGCCATTGATTCTGCAGTATTTGGTCAAGAGGAACTACTTCATGTTATGACATCATAGTGATGTCAAAATGATGTCTGTATTTGATTGTAACAGACGTATGTCTAAAAAGTTTTCTATTCATTTGAGAACTTGACGTTTTTGAAGCGAAGGTACAGGGAGTTGAAAAATGTATTGGTTTCCAGGTCTCTTGACATGTCGTTAAAATAATAATTTCACTCTTTCGCAAGACATGTCAATAATTTGCCTTCATGGACAAATGCTACAGAAAATCCAAAAACATTCGGATAGCAAAATTATTCAGATACAACAGTGAATATATGACATTATCAGTAACTTACACATTGTTAATGCATTGCTTGATTGATCTTGATTCCTGCATATTGATCCACTCAACGCCGAGCTGAATATGATAGAATCAGGCTGATATTATATAGCCGACTAAACAGACTATCAGTAAACATTCATGAAGCAAACGGGAGTTTCCAATGACCGCCCTAATGCTGCTTTCTACACTTTAGGGCCCAACAAATGATTCACTACGGACTGTCTGCAATCCTCACTTGTATAGATAAGTCGCAGTTGAGTTGTTCACAAGTACGCTTCAGGGACTGGCGTTATTACAGACCATCTTTCCCCTCACAGCTGTGGATCTGAATCTAATTTACTGTCTATTCATCCATAGTAGTTTATTCCCTTGGCTGAGATGCAGATGATAACAAAGCAATTAGTGGAACTTTGTGTGAGCATCAATAAATCTGACTGTGGCCCCGTGGGGAGGGCTAAGAGTTCAGTCAGGAATCTATGAGAGGTCCAGGACCCAATAATTCCTGAAATGGCATTTCTGAGACACGGCTCTCATGAATCAATCTGATTTCCTCAAATGCAAAGTACGAGCACATGAGTTCCACCATTCCTCGTTTTCTTGTGCTGGAAGAAATCTTCATTTATAATCAGTGCCGATTCGTGTTCATGGTTACTTAAAAGAGATAAAAAGGTACATTTTCTTCGTAAAATTCGAGATTTGGGTTTTAAAGTTCTTACTCATTTTATCAAAATTTATTTTACCATGAACCATTGGAATGAAAAGAGTCAGGAATTGAAATTTTTGTCAATTTTTAAGATATGTCAGACAGAATAATGACAGTTACTTTGCAAAAGTTACGTGATTTTCAAGAGAACTGCCATTGATTAACGAAATAACTGGATACATACAGCAGTCTGCCAAATGAAGGTTAATGGCAAGCTTACATGGCTAATTATTTTATGACTCTTAATGGTTGGAATGGACTTGGCCTGAGAGTAAAAGCCATTAATTGTTTCTCTTCCCAATATATCCTTGGATGATATGGTACGGTGTGCCATTAACGGAAGGCGTGCCCAGTTATTACATTAGGCATTTTGTAACTTTCGCGCTTTTGCTACTGAAATTTAATTTATATGCTCCAGGACCAAGAAGCTTTGCAGTATTTACAAAGTGGAATAAGGCTCATATCTACAAGATATTTTCCTATATATGGAGAAAGCCATCGTAGTTTTACATAAGTGCCCATGAATCTTTTATTTGAACAATGGGAAATGACAGAGAGTCAGAGCAATATACATAGTTATTAATTGCCATCACCTAATTGAATGGAATGTGATTTCAGTGTGTTACTCGGGCAAAAGTCAATGATCTCATGACCTAAAATAGTCTTTATTTAGAAAACCGTCGGAAATTTCTTTTCTTTCAGTATATCCACGTTTCTTTAACAGGAATTTGGCAGAAACCAGAACTGGTTCCATGACCTTGACGGATAGGGCACTAAACATGGTTTGGAATTGATGCCTTTTGCAATCTCAACCAAATTCTCAATAAGTGTTAAAAATTAGAAGTTTCAGTTTGATTGCAACATGCTAGCATACAACTCCACTGTTATGGTACCGCAGACGTTAATTGATAGCACGGTTAATTTATCTTTGGATAAATATGTGGTTAGTTGATATTTCAACACGCGAACTACTCGTTCGTTCCAAAAAATCTTTCGTTGAAGCAGACATTTTGCTGTAATGGGAAATTCAAGAGCTGAGTAATATGCCATCAGTTTCTGGATTATAAAATTCAAAATTTCTTGCCCTATTGTAAGTTTACCTACAACAAAACTGAAATGCGCGCAAGAACGTCAAATCCATCTGGAATCAGTTTCTACGTGCTATCGAGAACTTATCTGTTTATGCGCAGGCGACAGAACAAGAAAACATTGGAAATTAAATAGATCTAAACAGGTTAAAATGGATTATATTTTTTGTGGAGTTGCTGAATTGTTGATTTTGTAACAACGTTTGGCTAACAGGTAAAACACCAAAAGTAAAACTAATCAGTATTTGACATTAGATGAAATATTACTCTGGAACATGCGAGGAACTTTTTAACCCTGCAGTAAATGAGCTAATGACCAAATTACAATTGTTTGTCAGATAATTTGTGCTAGCCAGGGTAGGTAAATATTGGCCAAGGTACTATGTACAATTTTATTAATTCATGAGACAAGGTTTCGACTAATGAAAGCTAATGGTCACGTTGCATCACTAATTTTACAACTCTTAATGGACGAAATGGACTATTTTATTAGAAACAATCGATGATTGTTCTTGGGTTCATTGTTTGTTTTCACTTTACGAGCAGAGTTATGGTAAAAATGGGTACAGCGCCTCCTTTTACATGTGTACGTGTACACTTTTATGCCAATTAACATTTGTACGTATATTTTTCTGTTCATGCTTATCTATCTGATATCATCTTTAATGGATGTTGGCATCATTTTCATTGACCAAATGCAACAAGGAAATATACACTGACATTATGGCAGGTAAATATATCTTAATGAAGGTACAGATATGGTAATGAAATTCGACAAACGAGTCACTTAGTTGATTATCTAGTATGCCATTAGTTAGACCAGCCCAAACCGTACCATCACCTTTGATCTCGGGTCTAAATGGCATTGATTGTTTTTCTTCCTAATGCGAACTAGATTCGCGGATGATTAGTTGATATCAGAATCATAGTCATCACACACCACGGATCCAGTCAATTACCTCATCAATGGCATTGTAGCTAACAGGTTATTGCAGATAA
This sequence comes from Haplosyllis leylae, assembly GCA_038406175.1. NCBI lineage: Eukaryota > Metazoa > Annelida > Polychaeta > Phyllodocida > Syllidae > Haplosyllis > Haplosyllis leylae. The sequence goes on from JBCAUG010432783.1 coordinate 37,025, forward strand.
AAACTGATTTAGTGTGTGTCTCGGTCAAAAGCTAAATGTCCTAAATTGGCTCATTTTCGTATTGGCAATGAACTCCTTTCCCCATGATGTGCCCATCAAATAGACATGAATAATATATGTATATACATAGATAAAATAGTAGGTGTACCTAACGAGTACTAGTTTGTTGTTTTGATTTTCCACATTTGCGTTCAATGCACCCAAACTAAAGCATACTAAGTACGAAGAATAAAAGCATCTGTTGCATGATTTACCTGGTTGAAAAGTCTTTTGCTGAACAACAGTGAAAGACATCATGACACTGACTAATCCAAAGTAAGTTCCCATAACTTCCGAACTTAAAGGCATCCTTGGATATATATTTTTTCTGGCTCCAAAATTTGTTAAATTTGGTGTGAGAGGAAATTGTCCGTGACTCTCATTACAAGTAGATTTGGTTGGCTTGTAAAAGCACTGTTAAAGATGCGATACTCATTTCAAAGCGACAGCCCTAAACCGACCGGCAATTTGTATAAACATACAAATCAGGCTAATTTCAACAGAGACCAAGCTAATAGATCCTGCTCTCTGTAACGTCTAAAAGGGCAAATCCCCATTTAATTTCTCCTGTTCTTGGAAGCATTCAACTTGATATCCATTTAGTTACTTAACAATAAATCCTGGGCGAAAGACATGTGGTAGCTGATTGCCATAGAAGTGTAATCCATGTGACAATCACAATCAAATACACATCCAAATATGTAGCTGTTAAGTGGAAGGAAAGTAGAAGCTGCCTGTTAGCCTCCTGCAGCTGCAGTCTGAAAACCTTCCATATGAAAGCTGCAGTCAATAATCAGACTTATAAAAGCAGATAATCCAGTGTGATTGCCTGAGGGTCTCTTTGAGAAAGTTCAGAGCTTATTCCCTGTGTTACAGCAGTGGGGTTGATTTTATAAATCTCAAAGGAAGTTCCAATTCCGGATCTATAGATGCACCGTCCCCGTGGCAGCTGTTATAAGCTGGACATCATTTTCTCCCATCTAATTGCTAAGGGCTTTCTCCATGAGCTAAGGTTGATCCCACTTCCACTTGGGATAATCTCCGGTACCTTCGCCGTTACAAACATCCAGCTCTTCTTGGGCAATTCGGGGGTCTTTAAAAATTCAGCTTGAGGCTGAAGCTGGGCAATACGAGTCGGATGTGACCACTCCTGTGGGTTTCTTGCCCAAGAAGATCAATGTCACTACTGCTCCTCTTGGACAGCTTCTGTTACATAGGGTCCCTCACCATCATAAATCAGACACCATCAGCCATTCATCACCTACAAATAGAAATAGAAGGCCTCCAGTAATTGTATCTGTTGGATATGAGTGTAAATTTTGTTCGGCAAAATATAACAACGACTTGACGAAAAAGATAGCACAAAATGTCACCTTTAACATTTCAATCAACAAAACTTGCAAGAAATTGTGTTGATTTCTTTCTTTGATATTATTGTTACTGAATCTTCAAACAACCTACTTTCTAATTATATATATGTGTGCTACGTATGTTACTTTAAAACAACTGAGAATTTTTAATACGCACGTGTATGTATGTCATGATGGGAGGAGCAATCACATACCAGACATTCTAGTATAGATTCTATGTGAATTAAAGTGAAGTGACATTTAGGAAAAAAATATTAACAAACGAAAAGTTGTCAAACTATTGAGCCCCACAGAATGCTTAAAATGCCTTTAAGATTACTTTAAATGCAAGAGTGTCAGATGACAGTATCTCATTGATTCTCCGATAGTGTTGCCCCTGTTTACCTTTCTGTTGTAACAAAAACCATTGTGATTTACCCAACCAAAAAATCCTACAAACACGCAAATTGCTATTCTGACAAAACTGTAGATACAGCATGCAAAGGTGTGAGGTAACAAGGCAAGCGTTCTACTTGACGAAATCTGGATGTTTGACTGACTGCGGTATTCATTGTCTCTGAGCACACAAAGGGAAAATCAGCCCGTTTACTCACAGCATATTACCAACATGAAATAGGTGTGATTTAATTGATCAACTGTCAAGATTGATAACTCCCAAACAAGACGACAAAACAGGCCTAAAATTAAACTCAACGTCTTTACATTGAACTCATTGACCGCATGAAGATGAATGGATAAACTCATGAACTGGAATATCTACACGTTTAACCTTTGACGCTATTAGTTTCGTTTCAGTTAGGCTGCTTCTTGCCATTGATTTTACATTTGGTAAGTGTGGAAGAAACAATGGTGAAAATACTAAGAATTTAGACCAAAGGCTCGCTTGGCGTCACGGTGATTCGTGGAGTCACATTACACTTAACGATGGCATGTCGCTAAAAATCAAACAATTCTCAACAAAATCCGCAAGGGAAAGGACTCAATTAAAGAGAAGTTTCATTTAAATGTCACGGCATTCATTACACGACAAGGAGTTCTTTAATAGAAAAAGAAATGTTTCAATTTAAAGTAAAGAATTAATCCTCCACAAACACTAATGAAGGTGTAATTTTTTTTTGTCAATTTCTTATAATTTACAGAAGAGACCATTTTAGAAAACCATTGACTTGTCATTTTATTCCAAGGGTATATTTAACCCGCTTTCCAAATGATGACATAAAGAAACCGTATGGTGCTTCACTAAGCTGCTTCCACAAGGTAGAAGCCTTAAAGGTCCATGTGGCATGTCTGGAGATTGGATGATATAAGCCAGGTAAGCCGTAATGTGCAACATATTGAATGTTTTTCGTAAGAAGCTAACCACTACTTAGGCTTACTGTCTAGTATTTTCTTACATCAAAGGACGCATGTCTTGCAAATTTTTACTTTTTAAGCTTGCATGATTTTCAAAACAGCTGGTACACAATCTCATGGACAAGATACAACACATTTTCTGTCTCTGGGTTTATTTGGCTGTCAAAAATAAAACATTATTTTCTCTTTCCAATATATCTCAAAAGCAACCAAATATACCCTTTGTATATTTTTCGTGGTCCACACAGAAGTGAATGTTGTTTCTGATGGTAAATAGAGTACCCATTTTACCAAGTTACTGTGAAATATCAACTTCTGCGAACATCAACTCCGAAAACTCAAAGGTAATTTGATTTTAAAAAGGGAAGTTTGCAAAAGATGTCTGTGTCTCTGGCTTTTGCGAAACTGAACGTCCTTTTGTACTCGACTCTCTTCACATCAAAAGAATCTCACTGTCTATTTTATTTGAATCCAACGTGGCAGATGACATTCTGCCCGCCAGTGACGAAAAGAACTGTGGCAATTTCTCCATGACGAATCCCTCCATATTAAGTTTATTCAAATTGATCTCCAGCTTTTTACCTTGATTGTCAAAACAATAAACAGCTGCTTTTCTCATTACAGAATCTGTCAATAAATTTCCATTTTCTTACGAACTGAGGAAATATTAGAACCCTGGGGACTTGGTAACATTATTAAACGTCAAGCACTGTCTCAAGTCAATTTTGTTTACAACCGTGCAAAAGCTGCCTGTAAATTGCCTACATTTTATCTCTCACATTTTGAACGCTTGGAATTAATAAAGCAGCAACTCAAAACTTAAATGTAAATAAATTTATGTTTTTTGAAATTCCGTAATTGGAAGAAATGTCAATTTACCTCAGAGTTGGTAATGTAGCTGATTACATTTGCACAATTTGGCTCCGGAAAATTGCCTTTTAAATTGTACCAATGATTTATTGTTATCAATGTAAATGTATTACGGGATGCAGAACGAGAGAAAAGCATTAATCAGCGATGAAAAGCACAAACTAAATGTGATGACATGCTTAGCTGTAAAAGCTTTTGAGTAAAGATAATAAAACCTATTGCCAACCGTTGCAATATTATCCTTTCAATTACGATTTTGTAGTGGTAGATAAGCCTCATAATTAGTCCCACAATAGCTTCAATTTGACAGGAACAATGCACTCTAATAAGCTGTATGAGCCGAACAAGGAGCCATAAAGTATACTTACATTGTCACCAAACAACTGTTAAGAAGAATTTATTTTATCATGTAAATCTGCTTACTGGTGGTCATAAAATTCTACAGAATATTCTGTCTGTTTTACTGCCAGGAAGATAAACCACAAGTGATATTTCAAGCAACCATGATCAACACAGTTTGGTATAGAACAAGGTTAGATACAATAAATCCAACCAAACAAGGTAAATAGCAATGTGTCATAGGCGTGGACGAGGACACCAAATATACAATACCAGGACAGAATAAATGAAATTGGGGTGTTCTTGCACTGGATGAAGAAACATTCTGATACGCCTCGAACATAGTTACAAGAATATAAAATGCAAAAAGTTGAGAACAAGTAGAGAAAAGTCAATATATTTGATCTTGTAAACTCTACCTTTAAGAATTACATCTTGGTAAATTACCAAACAAATCATTACTGCAGACATGCAGCATTCAATGTAGTGTAATGATGAAATTATGCCTACAACACGCGGAGGAGTCAACTGAACTATAGTGTTACCTTAGAAATTTACCCGTTTTTTTGCGGTATAAAAGCCTTTGTTCAGTCATTTATTTTGCTATTTATTTCTATTTCAAGTAAATTACCCTCACAGTTCAACTTACCAAAAATAAAAAGACTTTTGCTCGAAGACATTAATTTGAACCATCTGAGACACATTTAATCCAAATTAAATTGATTTTACTCAAGCAAGGAGGACAACTTGGTATTTCTTGGGATTTGCATTGGAGACGTCTTTCTACTTCACGCGCAGCGTAATTCTGTCAGTTTTGCCATGACGTCACAGCATTCATTTCAGATTTATATTTCGTATCCACCCTTATCCCACCATTTTACAAATGTTTCCCGAAATTATAGTTTGAAACATTGTGTATGGTGGCACAATATCAGTGAAAAAATGGTCTTAAAAATTTTGCCTGGGTGTGGCCAAGAGGGCATCTTTTGATGCAGGTCAGTTAATTTAACAAATTGGACATCTATTAATGCAACTCAATTCATGTATTCTGTTTCAAACGTGTTATTGGCTACTAGTTTGAAATAAATCCATTTCAAAACCATGATGCGAGTTGCTCATGAGTAAAATAGTTTTCTGAAAAATATTTCAATCTCTGACATTTACATATTGTCAGAGAATGAAAAAAATCACTTTAGTGGCTCGTTCGTATTTGTTCACACCCCCAGCATATGCTAGAGAAAGAGTTTGCACAACCAGTGTATAATTGCTGGCTCACTAGAGTCAGCTTAGTGATTGAGATCGCTGGCACGGAGATTTTGGGGACAGGCCTTTGACAGATTTATGATAAGTAAGCCTACTTTGGGCTGTAGTCATTGGTAGAAATTTGTTTACGCAGAATACTGCCATGACGTCATTTTAGATTTTGGATAACGTGCCAGCTATTGGTTTGCAACGACGCAATGTCATTTTTCCGTTGATAATAAATGATTGATTCTTTTTTGTATTCCCACTGAACTTCAGGAAAAGCCCTTCAGGAACCACATGTGCTATCGAATCCCAGAAACTTCTGGGGAAATCTGTTCATAAACTATACATGTCACTCTGAGTGACAGAACACAGTTGAGATGTTTTTGTCAGGTATATGGTTTTAATTTAATTTTCTATGTTTTCATTGTCTTTTCGGTCACAAACTTTCTGAAATAAATAGGTCAACGGGCTGAAATCCAGTAAACTTTTTTTTGTAAAACATCAATCTTAGACTCTCCTCGTCCCCTTTTCCTGATTGCCAAAAATAATAAACAGCTGCTTTTCTCATCAGAAAATCTGTCAATAAATTTCCATTTCCCAACAAAATCAGAAAATATGAGAGCCCTGCGGACTAGATAACAATGTTAAATCTCTAGCACTGTCTGAAGTCAATCCCGATTACACTGCCATGAAGTCGCCAACTGATACTGCCTTTTCAAACTATTTTCTGTAATAGTGAGGGTTAAATTCCATATTTTCTCCGATTGTATTATGTACTTCACGTCATAAATACATATTAAGTTGGATTGCAGAGAATTGAAACCCATAAGGAACTTCACAGAATCAAAGGATTTTTTTATATTCTGGCGTCATTTACATAGATATCACAGGCAGTCTTCGGATCTGGAGGCGTCAATTGTGCAGCTTGTATTTTACCGATAAAACAGTCTCTAGCTTGATAATTATGCTACCTGTTTCTGTCTGGCTTAGAGATAAAATAGTAATGATTAGTTCTCTGTTCTCATTTAGACACGACTATTGTATGAAATTTCAACAAGATATCAATAGCTCGACTGTCTGTCTGTCTGTGTGGAGCTGGTTGAATAGTCGAAATAAATTGCATATCATTGTCTCGTGAATTGTGGCACCTAACACCTCCACTGTACCACACCCATTTCTTGCGCTCTGTGAAGAATTTACAGAGTCATTTTAAGAAATACAATATGCTTACGTTTCACTTTACAAACTATTTAAAAAAGCGACCTTGGGCATGCTTGCGCGTAAGCGAGAGAGATGTGTGACGTGGACTGGTATTTGATGTGAAAATTGGTTTTTTTTTTCTGAAATATAACAGAATTTGTGTTTATTTACGTACTTTACGCCACCGCCCCAGTACAAGTTTTGATTTTCTTCAAAACGTAGATTTCATAAACGCCCAAAGTGAAATTAAATGTCTTCTGAGTCTGATAACCATGAACTTTTCAAAGTTAAGAAGTAGCAGACTAATTAAAGATGAAGATTAAAATATGGGAGTAAGCAGATACAGACACAGGAATTTGTTTTATGAACATTAAGAGTTGGGATCATTTTTTGTGCAATAATACATCTACTGTCTGCAAACTCATTCAATCATGCAGGATTCTTGGCTCAAAGAACCAAAGGAATCCTTTGTCTGCAACAAACCTTTCATGCACAGGAGTTCACAATTACCTTAGTAATTTCTCGTAAGGAAAATCTTTGTGGTACACATATTAGTCAATAAATCCACTGCCAAATTAAAACTGCAAAGTTCAATGTAGAAAACTAACCACACACATATCCTCATGCGTTTGATTATTAATTACAAATGCAAAAGAATATTTTGGATGATTTTCAGAGAAATCTATCACCTAACGGTGTGATTTAATTGATTGATACAGATAAAACAGATCAAAGAACTCATACGGTACTTGTGTACTGCAGCGTCGATACAGAAACGAAAAATCCGTCTTATTGCGACTATGGAATCTACCTATATCTGCGATGCTCGATATTCCGTAACGGCATAGATCTAACATCTTCTGGTTGGTACAACAATTTCTAGGGTTTTTCCTCGCGCGAACAAGAGGCTATTTCTCTAAAGCATTTATTTTGATTTGGAAAGGGTCATTTTTGGAATACCGTCCATTTTAAAATGGTCAGAGATGAAACTTTTTGGATGAACAGAGTCAATGGTCGCTGGGACTGCCTGCTCAAATGAGTGCATGTGCCCGTTTTCGAGTCTCAAGTGCTTGAGCATCCACTGAGATTGTACTTTTGTGATAAATTCTGTCTTAAAATAACTTCACTGGAGCAGCAGAACGGAACATTGGAAACAATTTATTTGCTCACGAAGCACGCAGACAGTTGGAATGCAGCCAGCCAACATCATCGCTATTAAACGGATCATGTTCTTAAACTACCCAAGTCAAATTTTACCTTTCAGAGTAGTAATCACTGTGGGTAGTTCGAATTGATGCGGACCACTATTATCAGCCCAGATAAATTACAGGAAAACAGACAGCACACAAGCATTAATCACTGATGGAAATACAGGCTACACTGTAATGACTGGGTTAATCAGGAGGTCTTTGTACGTGGTACAGGAAGTCAACCCCTCTTTGAAATTGACTTGGGAGTCTTCGTAATTACGTTAAACTTAGTTAACAGAGACATTTTGTCAACGTGGCGTCTCCATTGATGAGTAGGACCTCACGTGTCATGCAACCACTCTCCTTTGGTCAAATTGTAACGAAGATGTTTCTTCTTCTGTACTGAGAAATAAATGTAATAGGTGACTTCAAACATAGTCTACTTTGTGGAGAAGTTGTAACGCTTCCATTACCCTTTGCGTGATTTACATCGGTACTGCATGAACATTGTCACGTCAATATTCACCTTTGGGGTTTTCTGGTGCTTAATAAAGATCACTATTGACAAATAAATTATTAACGGAAATTGATACCAGAAAGATTTTTCTAGATTTTCCTTGATGCAAATAAATGTAGTTTAATTTAATTATTTATTATTTTCAGTCCTCACAATTATCAATAGATTAACAAAAGGGGAAGACTTGTGCACGGAGATAATGCCGCGACGGAACGGAATGGAACAGAATGAAATGAAAAGACTTGCTAAAACAGGGGTTTAATCAATAAGTTGACTCTGCTGAGTCACCAACAACAATCATGTCAAATCACTGATCTTAACAGCGGATGTATTTAAAATAGATAAACGGAATTAAGAAGTTGGGTTTGTAAGTTTAAAAGCTGTGACTGCAGTGACCACTGCCATGTGTTGGTTGTGTCACCGATGACATCCTTGCCATGACAGATGACAGACACGCCAACGACGAGTACGAACCGAGTAAAAACCGAGTGATTGGGCAATGTCTGTGACCCACTGAGCTTAGTTCAATTAACCTTCGTTCAATTTAGTTAATGAATTTCAGCCGAGGTAGAAAAACTCCTGATAAATCATTAAAGGTGTAAGAATGTTTGACATTTTGACGTTTGTTTCAAATAAACCCAATGTCGTGTTCTATTTTTTAAGTGACTCTGCAGGAAATATTTCCCTTTTACTGTCATTGCTCAGAACATCTAATGGAAACGCATGTGAGGTATTTAGTTCGTAATATAACTGTATGTCACCGAGGAAAATACTTTTCATTGCGCTTATGTTTCACTTTCATACACATAAATAGGATATTTGAGGTAAATATATTGAATTTGATAGAGAATTTTTCCCTTCAATGCACGATACAAAGCTTTTGAATATCACATATCTATCCGGATTAGCTTCAGATGTACTTTTTAACCAGTCATGTATTGTCTCCAGAACACAACCTGTTTTAGTCATCAAACGACAACTTGGAAGACAGCGCCATCTTCACACCCGATTGAAAAAACGTTTCAATACAAAATGTACAAAAATTGACAAGAAAACAAGGATTTGATAAATATTTTTCAGCCTTAAATTGATTTAGTTTTTTTTCTATTTTTGGTTTAAATATTGTACAAGTTTTGTTTCACTGAGAAAGATCCCCTTTCCGACTGCAACACTGTTTACAATTCTTTAGAAATCTGTGAAACGAAACTCTGCATGCCACAGACTGATCTATGAAGACACAAAGCTTTGTTTGTTATGATATACTATCGACTACAAAGACTTTATACCTAATGACTGTGAAAATATGGGCATAAATATTTGCGATCCTGGGGACATAGTTGACTCAATTGAAATTACGCCAAATAGAGTTAACATAAATAGTTTACTCTTACATGAACAATCTACTGTATTTCTGCCATTGATGGACATATCAAACGTGCGCAATAGTCAATTGTTAAAAAATAGTGTAACATTGATTGATGTTGTTGTAGAGTCAATATCAGTGTTCTTATTTACCTTACTGTGGTAACTCGAAACCTTTAAGGCTTGCCAAACCAGAAATCATTACCTGTACCACATTCACTTCAAAAAGAAAGCCTATGGGAACGCTTGGTTTGTAGCACGCAATGAAAGGAAAAGTCGGAAAATAGTTTCAAGTGCAGCGAACTAGTCACATTTGCAAGGATGAATTGTTTCTAATCAATGATAAGGAAACCCGTTCGCTATTTTGCACAAATACACAACTTTACTTTGTTGATATGATTTCAATTGATTAAATGTCACTATCTGATGACAGCATTCTAGACAGTTATAGGATAAATCATTCAAACTAAATACATTCAATTATGAATAATTAAAATACAGTCTATTCGCAGAAGAAAGTGTTCTCACTTGGTTTGGAACATTCAGTACAAAACGGCAATGTCAACATTCGATTTCTTCAAGAGCCTATCATATATATTCTTTCGAAATAACCACTTTTCACAAGTTACGTTTAGAACTGCAAATTACACACCGACCTGAACACATAAATGTACACGTTGGCATTGTTCAACTACCCGTATCTAATGTATTGCAGGGAGATCAGCAAATGTTTAATGTGGTACGACAAAGCAATTTAAACTAATCTGGTTCAGGCTTTCGATTCTCCCCGCAGATCTACATCATTTTGGTATTAATAAACTCCGTGCCGTCAATTAATAGGAGGAGTAACCCACCTCGAAGCATCCTTTGAACACTGCATGAAAAACTAACATTACCATTCCAAATTCCACAAGAGCCTATTCCACTTAGAATTTTACAAGCTAAAGAAATTTACTTACATCCGAATTAGAAGTATCCAGTTCCAACTGACCTGGCATCTGATACAACGCAACAAAACTATACTTTAAATGTGTAAGAACTTTGAAGCTGTCTTGTAATTCTTTCACTTATAACCATATGATGCCCCGTTGAAGCTGTTGATCACAGCTTCTCATTAGGTTTGTTTAAATCAATACATTGTTGGAAGGCAGGTCCAGCAGGTGCACCAATCGTTGGCAGTGGAAAGGGAAATTGTAGGAAAAGGGGGTAGGAAAGGTTAAGCATGTGGACCAGATTGGAATCCATGGTACTCGAGTCCTTTCACCAAATGCTATATATTTTCACTCTGCATTGCAATTCTCTTTTAAATCTTTTTGTTTCCACGGCTATTTTCACAACACACACTACCTAATTAATATACGATCCTTGAGGCGATACCTAAATTTGATACACACCACCACAAAATTGAATGTTGTTGCCATCATCATTCCAGAGGTGGACTAATTGCCAGTCTTTTAAAAATCTTTCATGGAAAATCAGCCTACTTGCCTCAACAAAGGCATAATTAATACTTTGCCTTGAATGTTTTTGCTGCTAATTTAAAGAACAAGCACTTGTGTCTGCAGGACTGATTGATGCATTGTTATTAAAGTGGATAGATTACAGACAGCAGGACAGGCTCACTGCATAAATCACTGATGAAAGTACAGACTATGCTGTAATGACTGGGTTAATCAGGAGGTCTTTGCACACAGGACAGGAAATTCTCCTGTCTCTGGTATCCTCTTGGGCCTTTGTAATTGTATGATATATGTTCGATTTGGTTTCAGAAATACTTTATCATTAAATAGATCTATATATGGTGCTGGTTATTGGGTGATGGAGAATGAACGAACATTTACCTATACGTAAAACAGGAATCATTAAGTGCATTTCGATTACAGAGTGAATTTCTAGAACAACATAATGAATGATAACGTTTCAACATTGAAGTTTCTTCATTTATCTGTGTCAGTGACCAACACAAAGTGAATACAATGAGACAATCATGGTTAACACATAAATTTATATATCTAATGTTGAACACCTGATGAATACCACAGTCCAAACTGATACCAATAAGCCGCCATGTGTGGGGAAGGAAAGATCACAAAATCTTCAACATGAAATGATAAAACAAAATTCTGTCTACTTTGAAGGATGAAAAATGAATGTCATTGCACAACTTTTTAATGTGATTTGGTGGGACACCAAAGAACCACAGATCAACATAAATATTGATAAGATTATAATAACATATACCTGCAAATTTATATTATATTATGCTCATTGATTAACATGAACCAGCATAGTCTGTTCATGCTATGATCAACCAACGGAAGTGTTACTCAAATAAAAAGCTACGAAGGAACTTGAAGAGTGCTATCCCGCCTGATAATATTGAATATGTTTGTTTTCAGAGTACTCGTGCAGCATCAATTGCACATTATCTCTCGCCAAGCTGCCAATTCGAGTTCAGGGTTGTCACACTCTGACTAATACAGAATTCCCTGTGTTACTTCGAAAATTTCCTGTGTTGGAGGTAAAAAACAGTATGGAAAAAATATGTTTTCACAAATTTGCTGTATGCTTCCTGTCTAGAGAATGAACATTAAAATTCCCAGCTTTTTATGGTTTTTTTTTGTGCAGAGGAAACCCTAAAGTTTAAAAGCTTTGCAAACTTTTTACCCAGAATTAACTTTCGGAAAGAATAACCTTTCAAGAATGATTCCAGTTACGGAGCAATACAAAGAATCTTCAGAAAAATTGCAAACATGTATATCCTGCTTCAGGAATCCTTCCCTGAGAGTGTCAACCAGTTTGGGAACCTCGAAATTAAATGCGTCCCAAACTGGAAGCAAGAACAATGCTGACAATGTAAATAGCTCGTGATTTGCGATTCAATCCAGGTTCTCCAGAGTTACTTTCCCAAGATTTTTTTATCAGGGTCCAAGATCAATGATCACATTAGGCATTGTCTATACACTAGGGGATCTATTTTCAATCCACTCAGACAAAGAAAATATTCAGACCTACTATTCTCTATTTACCCATAATTGATCCCAATTTATTTCCTGGATGAGGACTTTCATGGAATTTTGTGGTCGTCTTACAAGTCAAATATTGCCTGTGCATTGGCATTTAGCTAAAGTGACTACATAGTATTTGTTGTGAATGACTGCTCATAGTATTTGATCTCACCCAAGTGGGAGGAAATTTGCTACAATTTACCACTGTGCGTCTAATGTACAGACGAATGTTATGGTACTTCGTTACATTATTGTCACAAGTGTGTGTAAGGGGGTCCGAGTAGAAGTGTGTGTTGCCCGGTCCGAGTAGATCTATCTTGGAATTAGCAAAGTAATGTTGCACCAGGGGAACTCACAGCCTCCTGCAATGGTTATTTTTAGCCAATCAAAGTGTGCCATGTGTGGTATGAGTGGTGTGGTTTGAGGCTGAGGCAATGACATCATCACTGGCCTGGGTAGGTGCATTAATTCATCCATATTCCTATACCTCCTTGGACTTATCTCAGTGCATACCCTCGGAATCACTTGGATATTAGGGTTAAATTTAGTTAACTTGTTCCACTACCCCAGGACAGCCAGAAATGTGATTTCTAGTGCTTCCCCTTGAGGGGAACTATTTTTGCAGTGGAACAATAGTTTGGTGATCAGACACCCTTATGGAAGCTGAAATTAGTCATGTGACTTCAGAAAAAATGGGTAGGATACCAGACTTTTCACATCCACACTCATACAAGGAACTTCTCTGGTAACAGAACTGAGAGCAATATGCCTGTAACTGTCTAAATTAAGCCCTTTGGACCATCTGGCATGTTTGGCACAGCCTTACTACATTCCTTGGAGGTTCTGTTTCTCTTGCATTTGATGGTATCCCCCATTGCATTTATCTAAGTTAAAACTGCTAGTAAATATTTGCTCATTGTGCATTTAGTAAGGTTTTTGTTAAGTCCCTGTGGTCTCGACTTTTAGATTCTACTCCCTCCGTACCTCGAAAGTGAACGCACTTTCAGCTTTCCTACAGTCTTCATATTTCGAAAAGAATTTGAGACATAATATCTGGTTTTCAATGAAACTAGCTCAAAATGTAGAAACATGTTTATGTTTTGGAATTCTATATAATAACTGGCTGCACCATGACACAGGGCTTTTTGATAAGAATACCATGTAATATTGAGAAGGTGACAGGCTTTACATAACAGGTACTAAAATCTTGGTTTGTTTATTGCATTTGTGTGCTACAGTATTTCCTTTAGCTCACAACTTCCTCCTACAAGGGATGTGGTATGGGTTGCACCTCACACTAACTGTGGCCAGTACATGAACTAAGACCAATAAACAACTGCTGTCACCCTCTG